>JAZBGY010000150.1:0-43238 GCA_037414755.1 Lydus trimaculatus | reverse complement strand
ATAAACAACTTCTACACCTTTAGAAAGGCATTTTAACCAAACAAAACGTGCTAATTATTATATTTATATGCAGAATTATATTAATTTTTATGGAAATAACATAATTCAAATCAACAAAATTAGTGACTTTTATTTAATTTATTGTTTATATTGGCACCCTTGAAACAAATTCAAAGTCATTTGTTTCTCCATCTAACAATACCATTTCTAATGATTTTTTCTAATTTAAATGGTATATTTTCCAAATTTGTTAGATATTATGGATCAAATTGATGAAATTTATAAAATTTGTAATTAATTTCGTAAATTAATCGAATTATGACTGTAAAATTAATTGTTTAATATTTGGCGGTGTTAGATAGATCATAGTGTGCGCATGTCAATAAAGTTATTTCGAAATATTGTAGTAGTGGTGATGTATATGTGTGTGTAATTTGAAAATATCTCATTTACAATTTAATTAATTAATTAATTAATTTGTTAATTGGTGAATTAATTAATTGTATATATATATATTAAATAACAATTTTCAATTATTATTATTATTATTATTATAAAAATAATTATTAATTTTGTTGTTATTATACTGCAAAACATATGACTACCGCTACTACAGATACAACAAATAGTGCCCTAAAAATACCACCAATTACAATGAGCAAATTATATATTGGCAATTTACCAGCAGATATTAATGAGAGTATAATAAAACAATTATTTACTCAAGAATGTTTAACATATACGAATGTATTAGTGAAACGTGGTGGATATGCTTTTGTTGATTGCCCTGATCAGTCATCAGCTGATAAAGCTATTGACAAACTTAATGGTAAGACTTAGATAAGTATATTTATACAAAAAATTATTTGGTATATTTAATAATTATAACCTAATTTGTAATAATTAATAAAAGAAATAACCTAAAAATTCTTATGAATTCACAACGAACGATTTAGCCACGTGTTTGTCTGTCGGTTGCGCAGGCCAATATACAGTGTTGGTTCTTCTAAGGCGAACATTGAAGAAACACCGATACTGTAGTTGTTATTCGATCTTTGTCTATCTAATAAATTTGGCAGCAGATGTTCTATAATGATCGTGACAAAGATGGAAGAGGGTGTGATGTTTAAAGAAAGCTCCAAGGGTGTGTGGAATTCTTACAATTAGCGAAACCTCAATGAGTAGATGGTGCTGGTATATTTTCCATTGTTTGCATTAGAACAACCAACGCTGTATATCTACATTATTCAATCTGTTAGAAGACTTTTTTTTTAAAAATCGCTTATCACAATTATTTAGATGACAATTATGAAAATTTTAATTTCCATTGTTGTAGGATTTAAATTTAATGGTCGCTCTTTGGTGGTTGAACCTTCGGTGGCATCAGTTAAGAAAAGGTCAGTATACATGTTCCTTATATTTTAATTATAAATGATGAATTATTGATTTGAAAATGCGTTTATATTTACTATTTATTATTGATAAAAAGAAAAAAAAACGAATTTCAAATAGGGGTGAGTTTCTTAAACGACAAAAGAGAGATTCTGTACAGTTTCAGTGCTATTGTTGACAGATTTTTGATAAACATTTTCAGAATGCTTTTGTGCAACATTTGGAATTTTAAATATTTTTTTAACAATAAACAATTGAGCCACTGATATAGGAACTTCGGTTGCTCTAAAGTTTTAGAGCTCATAGAGCTCATTATAAGGACCTTTCTATCAATAGTTTCTCTCTTATCATTTACCATTTTTGACAAACAGCACCCTTGTTGGTTGAAATTTGTCATGTCCAATAAAATTTTGATTAAAACTAACAATGCGTATGTTTATTTATTGCTATTGATGCTCAAACGTAGTACGGCCGGAGTACGTCAAAAAGCTATCAGAGTAGATTAGGAGCGTGAAAATTTATGAAACGGAACTCAAACGTTTGACGAGAGGTGGAAACAGTTTGAGCGGCCAGAGTACTCAAATGGCGATTTGAACATTTATAAAAACCAACAATTTATTGAGATCAAGTCCAAATTTCGAAATAAGAAGTTGAGCAGTCAAAACAAAAGAAGTATATTCTTTTGTAATCTTCAATACGCTGATTAAGTTTGCAAATCTTTAGAAAGTTTATGAACAAAAAAAGACTAAACTGTTTATAAGAGCGTCTGTAACGAACTCTATAGTGAGTGAGCCTCGGGTAGATTTACGGAAAATGGTAAAGTTTGAGAAAGCGGATGGACTTTATGGTAACCATAACCCTATTCATCACTAATTGGGCAACAAATCATATATATAGGTATAGATGTTTTTCTGTAATATACGTTATAGTGACATTTAGGTTGATTTTTTTTGTTGACAACACGTCTAAAGAATTTCGCAACTTGATACCTGCATGTAGGTATCAAATTGTGAACTTTGTAATTCTGATCGTGCAACCGGTGGTTCACATCAAATAAAGTTTCATCAATCGATTTGGACTGAAGCACTTGATACATTCACAATAAAAGTAGAGTCAATAATTATTCATCGTCAGTCGTCAGTAACGAGCATCCTAATATCATTCTGTCTCAGTTTTTAAATAAGATGCGTACTCAAACTGTAAATCAAGCTGTTCTTTTCGGATGCATATGCTGCTCATTGCCCATCATTGGGTAGTTCCCCCTAAATTATACCTACAGATTTATTAGGAGTTTCAAGCTGAACGTCCATTATGTCGGTACAGCGGAGCGATAGAGCAGAGGTTATGTACAGAAGGAGGTGGTCCGTCCATATGAAACGTGTCGCGCCGCGTATATTGCAGCCGTCATTGCAAAAGTATGCACCGGTATATACAGTCATCTTTTCCTAGATTTTTTGATATGCAAAAACCAATTGTGACTCGCTTTGCTCTCGATCAGGGCGGTAAAGCGGAGCGACGTGATAAGGCTCCGACTTCAAGAAGTCTGTAGCGATTTCCAGATCCGCTCTTATCAGGCGTGGTTCTGCACTACGGCCTTAAGTGAACATTTCCATTCATTTACATGCCTTCTATATCTATGCGGCCGTTCTGTGTCGCGTCTCTCCGACTCACTAACCTAATGGACACTCAACTTAAGGGGTTGTAAAGTCATTTTTGTGGCGACCGACTCACAATTATATGGCAGATCGAACAATTATAAGGATTTGGAATTTTTTGTTTTGCTACTTTTTCCATTAAATTTTTACAATATTGATCTATAAAGAAGCAATTTAAATAAATAACAATTCTAATGAGAACTGCCTACTTATGGCTATGTTGTTTCAAAGTTATGGGCGTAGAGCTTTACCTATAAATTTTGTTTTCTGTTTACGCAAAGATATTCTATTGATTTTTCTAACATTTTTGTTTTTCAAAGGTAAAACTAGAAATTTACCTATTAAGAATAAAAATTCTGGAATATTCGCAAATTTTTCTATCAAAATTTATCTTTGAACAACCATATCGTACCATCATATAGTACCTACTTATATCTAATTTTCATTACGTACCTACCATTTGATAATATGATCTATGAAGCATTTCTATTATTATTTCTATCGTTCTATTTCTCTCTCTTAATTCCTTTTCATTTTTATTTTTTGTCAAATGACAATAGAAACCATGCACCTGGATTCCTTTGTTTGGTCCGTAGGTACGTTTTCGGTGCATATCTATATAATGCAGAAAAAAAGGTGGTCAATGCCATCCGCCAAAAACAGGGCATATGTATACATAGATCCATATGTGTGTATATACCTTTCTATATATGTATATATAGAGATATTTATGTGCATTTGTATGTGTTAGTATAACGAGAAATAAAAAATAAAAAAAATAAGGTAAGAAAGAAAAAGATAGAAAGAGAATAAACATCACACAATCCCTCTAACTACTTCTCGGAAGTGGCTGGTTTTCATTTATATTATACCGACCTGTAAAGCAGACTGGTGCCATCAACCCAAATGAAGAAGAAAGAGAAGAATAGAACAAGGCACTGAAGAAGAAGAAGAAGAAGATCAATATATAAAGGGGGAAAAAAACAACAAACTATTTCTAACATGCCTGAAGTTGTTGCTTTATTTTTTCCTAAACTTGTCGACAGTGGTTGTTATATACCTATCTAGGTATAAGTATGTAGCTAGATACCTGGGCGGCTGTAGCATAATTATTTATGCCACTTCCTTTCACTAGATGCACGTTTTTATTATTTAATTTTACAACATTAATGAAACTAAATACCTTTTAATTACAACTTGTTTGTTAATATATATTTTATCTTCTTGCATGTCCATTTCTAATGAATTATAATATTTATGTAGGTATAGGTATAACATGTTTCAATAGAGATAAATTTTAATATCAAGTTTTTTTTTTTTTTAATGTAGATTGTAGAGGGTTAGGTATATGAATTTAAATAAATTTAGCAAAAATTTGGAAATATGTTTTTAATTCGTTTGTTTCAGAAGTTCGTTAAACAATATTTCTGAAGTATTCCAATCTGTACGTGTTGGAAATGGTCGAATGTAAGTAGCTCTTATTGTTGTTGCTTTCATTTATATACAGGGTTGGTGGCTCAAGTGTCGCAGTGATTCGAGATCGAACATTTTGTAGAGAAGGAACAGAAATAAAAGTTTTAAGAACGTATACGGTGACACCTCAGTAGTACCTTGGGGCAGTCAAAAAAGCAGTACACGTTCTTAAAACTTTTATTTCTGTCCCTTTTCTACACATGCAGATCTCGAATCAGTGCGACACTTGAGCCACCAACCCTGTATATGTATACGTATGTATGTACACCTATTTGCTTTCTATTATCAGTAGATACCTATGTTTTGTATTTTTGTTTGTTGAAATAGCAGATATAAATAGGTACTTATTTAGTAAATGATTTTAGAATACCTATAATGATCAGAAATATTTTCAATCACATATAAATATGATAAATTGACGGCCGATAATAACGTTTTGATGGATTCCATTTAGAAGAATTTTATTTATTTACGTATTGCTTTCAAAACAAATTCGTAAATGAATAGAATATCGTTGGATGCACTAGGGTTTTTAGAAATTTAGCCATCTGATCATTCAATCTTTCTCTTATTTATCTACATATGCATTCTATTCATTTATTGACTTTTCTAGTATTGTATTCGGAGAGTAGTAAAGTAAAAGAAAGTAAAATTCATCCTTAGAGAGGGCGATATGCTTTTAGGGCAATCTGTGTCAGAGTGAGAGCGTCCTTGGAGACGTAATGTCGAGGGCGAGGCTGTTGATTATCGATCCGAATTTTGCTGCTTCCAAGCAAAACCACCTACACCAGAGCTCATCATCTAGGCTTTATTTGTTCTTTATACTTATTTAGTTTCCAATTTCTAATAAATATGTACCTACCATTTTTCGATAATTATAAAGAAGCAGAAATTTTAATTAGTCAATCAACATCTAAGGGCTCACTCTATTATGCTGGATCCATTCATCTTCTTCGTGTTTTACGTTTGTGATTTTTTTTCTGTAAATTGTTCTTTTTTCATATGTGTGCAATAGTAATACTGAACCAACTGATGGTATGTATTTGGTTGGCACAGGTGGTTATGTCCATATGGTCCATGGTCTACATACTATATATTTTTTGACAAAATGCAATAAAAACATGTAATGCCCAGTGTTGTAAGCCTAGTAATTAGTGAATCATGTGTTCCAGGAAAGAACTCAATAAATAATAGGGTAGGTATCTATACATAAAATACGTTTATTTAATAATATTGGGCACAAAGTTGAATACCAGAGTTTTATTTCCGGATGTCGTATGTTTCTATAGTATATTTTCAGCGTGTAATGTTGAAGGAAATTGATAAACAAAATTAATTTTTATACCTATATGACACCTACAAGTTCAATTTAGATGTTGAAATAACAATGTGCATTCTGTATACAAATTTTGATTTTCTATAAAAATATTTTAGAAAAATTCGAGAAAGGTCAGTGTTACCTGCACAAATTCTTCAAAAATTTTGTTTTTTTTTTCTCAAAAAGGAAAACATACCTTTAACACTATGTTTTACACACCACACACACACACACACACTCACAAAGACCTAGTATTTTTAAAACTTAACGGTATAAAAACATTTTAATAAAAGGCTCAGGTATAAAGTGAACTCTGTTTTAGTTAAGTTAGGTAAGGAATGAAGACCAGTTCCGGATATACCTACAATTTACAGCATCATTATCTTCATCTTGTTATTGTATTTTAAGGAATTAGTTTTTATCTTTTTCTATCTTATAATCCCTCAAATTCAATTCGATATGTAATAGAAAGAGTCAACATTATGTGTTTGTATCTACTTAAGGCATTTGTAGAATGTATCTATGTGTTTGTGTTAAGTTTGAAAATGTCGAGGAGGCAGGGGTGTAACAAGAAAACAAGCGGGCGAGCAGCAAGCAAGCAAGCAAGCAGTGAGAAACTAAATAACAAACAGAATTCTATAAAACAAAAGAATAAACTTGTAGTATATTTGTTTTTGAGAATTAACAGGAAAAGAAATCAAATTTAAATTCGCTTAACATATAACATCTTGATTAATGATGGCGGACCGTTCTTGCAAAAACCTTCAATTTCTCCAAATTTTTATGTTTCTAGAAATCAAAAAAAATATTTATCTTGACTAAAAATTTTTGAATTTTCTTTTATTATTAACCACCTGTCAGTTGTCTTCTACTTTTTAAAATACTACACGAATTCAGGAATTCGTTTACCAACACATATGACGAATATTCTATTCAACCACTATTATATTCACCTATAGGTATAGGTATACATACCTACTTATATACGGATGTATATAGAAAATACACACACACACACACACATACATATATGTATATAGATAATATAGGCATCATATACATATAGTAGTATACTTCCACAGGAAGTCGTTTGGTGTTTAGACAAAGACAGGCTCCCCGAAACTTGGTCGTCGTCAATTCCCCTTAGTTCCCCTAAAACCCTCGGTTCTAATTCAATCGCTCGACCAGTTCGTAACGGATTTAGAAATTGTATAGAAATTTTCTAAATATTATTCACCTTCTAATATGGAAAACAGGAAGAGGAAGAAACCAATGGAGAGAAAAATTTGAAATGAAATCAATTGCTTATTGTAAAATTCTATTGCTTTTTTTTTCATAATTTCTTTTATTAAGTAGTTGATTAGTATATAGATAATTAGAAATTGTAAATGTACCTGTACATATAGGTAGTTATTGCTGTAGGTATATGCTTTTTATGAGCTAAGCTTATTTATTTTGTTTATATAACTATTTTTTCTAGGGGTCCTGAACTTTCTGGTCGTTGATAATTGTAAACGTTCATAAAATTTCATCAAGTTGTATTGTAATTATCAGTGGAGAAAATGTAATTTGTTTTTGTTTGTGGATTCTTTAATAAAAGTGCTGTTTTGTTTCAAAATGAGATCAATTTTTTAAATATTCTCTTTGTTTTGACATTGATGGTGAAAAACGTACCTAAATTATTTATAAAAATGAAAAATTTGCATTTTTTTGCCACAACACTATTTCAATATGGAAGATTTAAAATATTACAAAATAATATCTTGTTTTTTTTTGTTTTGAAAAAAAAAAATCATCTGTGTGATTCTGAAACAAAGAATTTGAATAATTTAGTTATTTTTGGAGATATCAATGTTTTCACTAAATACCGACTGCCATTGATGCGGCATCTTTATTTTTTTCTCTCTCATTGGGTTTTATTGTAGGAGAGACGCCGGCGTCGCTACCGCCGTTGCTGCATTTTCCATTTACCGTCTAGAGGCTAAGCTACTATACACATACACACACACACACATCTACAAATATTAAATTAGTGCACAATAGTGTGGTAGGGATGGATTAGGTAGATGGTGGGGAATATAATGCTTCTATATTAATATAGGGTGGGAGAGTGGGCGTGCCCGATGCGCCGATTTGGACAAGCGACAGCATCTCACAGAGCCGAACTTAGTACGCATTTAGCTCGTATTTAGAGTGATATGTTGTGTTACGTCATTTTTCCGAAAAGGACTTTTTGGTTTCGCTTTCAAAAGTGACCCTTTTGGCTCCATCCGTATTTTGTCATAAATTTCACAAAAAAAATAATACGAAAAGTTTCAGTTTTTTTTTTGTTTTTTTTTATTTTGTTATTGTTATTATTGTTATTTACCGGTTAATTTAAGATCAAATACATTTTTCGGTTATATACATATATTTGAATTTTAATTTAAACTGCTTATGTTTCTCCAATTAAAATAGAACTTAAATAAAGAAAATCATTTGGGCCGTTATTTAAAATATGTTGTGACGATTTTTTTAGTGCTTCGTCGGTTTTCATTTTTTTGGTTAAGCAGCGTTGCTCTTATCACCGTTGTCGTTGTCGTCGTTGTTCTACCATATTATTATTCTTCATCCGGTTCATGTTGATGAGCTCTTGGTGTTATTGGAGGAGTGGTCTATGTGCGTCTGTGTGTGTGCTTGTGTGTTGTAATAAAATTAGAGAGAAAGAAGCCGGTATTCTAATAATCAACTCAACTCACAACCAAATTAAACACCCAAAGACTGATTAGATTTAAGAAATTTTTTTAAAAAATTGTGTGTGTGGGGGTGTTATTTCTGACGGCAGTGTGATTAATTTTCATTATTATTGTTTTTTATTTTCATCAAATCATTACTACAAAAATTTTGCTCATTAATTTTTTTTTGTGCGTTCTACTATACGTGCGAGTGTAGTGTTTGAATTTTCCGAATTTGGATTTATAATAGGGATCTACAATGGAAAAGTACCAGGAACAACAGGAATCCGATGATCATGATCAGGTTTATGAGGCTGAAGATACTGAAACTAGGTGAGAGAAGTCTTCTTTATTGCTGATCAAAAATTTATTTGAGAGTGAGTGTGAGACAATTGTAACAGCTATGTGTACGATGTATGTATGTATGTATGTATAAGTGTGTATGTGTTTAAATTATACCCAAAAAGGCCTCAAGAGCAATGCCCTTTAAAACTTTTAAATCGTGTCGTGTGTGACCTCGCGTGCTATAATTTTGGTTTACATTCGTTTTCTTTTTTGGGTTTTCTTTCATTTTTCCGGGGAAAAATCGAAATGAAAATAAACGACTTATAAACTAAATAAAAATTTCCGTTTTCTATTGTATCTGTTGTATTTAAGTAGTTATGATAAACCGGATATGGAAAAATTTAACTGTTTATTTGGCTCCTATTTTCGATAACTTTGTTATCAAAAATACAATATAATTTTATTATTATTATTATTATTGTATGATAAGATTTGCTATAATACAGTTGAGTGTAGATGCAGTTCCAAATTTTTCTCTTATAACAACATATAGCCACCCAATTGGACTATATGGGTAATAATAGGATGGATATGACTCATACTTTGAATATTCCTAGGACCTTGGCTTTGATAATTAAACTAAATGAATGAATAATAATTTCAATATTACATTATAGCAAAATATACACACAGTGGATAGATAAATGAAGACCATGAATCAAACATTTAGATTTATTCTATTTCTTATGGGTAGTTTCTTCGAATTGATCGGAACTGGTTCCTGTTGAAATATTTCGAAGGAATAAATAATGACAGTGTCTTGCTAATTTAAATAAAAAAGTTCTAAGAATTGTAAGTTCTTTGTTCCATAATCAAAATGCTTAAAATTAACTATTTCTAGTAATTAAAAAAAAAAAGTAATCCCAAGATTTGAACAATGTACCTACTATTTATATATTCAGTAGGTACTTACCTACTTTTGATTTACGCGCCATAACGGCACGTGTAATATCGATGTTTATGGGTGGTGGTGGTGGTTGTAGTTAGTCAATATAGGAAAAGCGGGGGTAGTATGCACGTTTTAATCGATTTGAAAATTCGGCTGTTTCATGTATAGCTATGCCATATACCTACATGTACATAGGTATATCTATATGCACACATTGTTGCGTTTTCACCCCCTTTTGTACCTAACTTATGTCCTTGTCGTCTGTCAGAGAAATATAGAGATAAAAGCAAAGGGTTGCCGACCTTAATTGACTATCTATTACTCTCTAGGGTGGTCATACACGTGCAAATGTGAAAGTATCTTTTGTACGTTTTCTTTTTTTTTTGTCATTATGACTTTTAGTACCGCCCACCCGCCAATGTTATGTGCGGTGAATTGTTAATGTGTCTGTCTGCATGTCGGTTTTTTCCCGTAGATGAAGGAAACTATATAAAGAGAGAAAAAAAACACCATGTTATATTGAAAGCGAAATTTCAATTAGTCTACAAGCGTCAAGTGGAAGTGCAAAGACCTAAGATCTAAACATTAAAATGAATTTTATTAAAAATAATATTTAATAGATTTTCGAATAATCATAGGAGGTCGAGAAGGAGGTAGTTTTCAATAATTTTTTCTTTTAAACAATGATTGATTCATTTTGAGTGTCACATTTTCTATACCGATAAGCTTTATGTTAGATTAACACGAATAAAAATTTGATCAAAATATTTTCACAACCTGAAGGTATTCTTCAATAACTGTACTTTTTCTATCTCTATGTGTAATACTTAAAGTTCTAAGAATTTAACCAACTTGATTTTTCCCCCGCCTAAATTAAATACAATTATTACAAAACGATCAAATCCAATCGTTATTTGGATTTTCCACATTTTATTCCATTTACTGATTCTTTTTTATTTATTGATTGTTGAAATCTTGTTGCCGCTACCATACTCGTTTATTTGTTGTTTCTTTCTCATCTCATAAGATGCAAGCGAGCAACATCAACAACAACAACAACAACTTAGCAAGCGCACCACAGTAGATGACGGCCGGGGGCCGGCTTGATGACGATTTTGTGTTCATCGATTTCGTTTAAGGCGAATTCTTGGGATGCCGCAACCAATAGTTTTCTCACGGTATGTGTTGTGTTGGCTTTCCGTTTATGGCCTTCTTATGATGATAGCTAATGTAAAAAAAATAACTGCCCCCTGGTAATGTCTTGATCTAGTTTCTTTAAAGAACTATATCTAAATAGAAATTATGAAGTGAAGATGATGAAAGTATAAAGAATTTAGAGCTTCCAAATCATACCGTTAGATATTTTGTTATTACTTGTTGCTTTAATGCAAAAAAAAATGATACAAGTATATCAAATAATGAAACCGTTAAAGAAGTGGGAAGTTCGACCATTCATGACTTTTGTTTCATTCAAACTAAAATCGTTTTGTGATTGTATGAGAAATTCATTAATAAGAACGTGAATGTTGTTTGCGTCTATACCTTATCGTTTGGAATTTTCTACAAAATATTCTACAGTACCTAATTACAAGATTTTATTTATGATTAAATTGCAAATTTTCTAAAATATAAATAAATTTCACGCAACATTGACCTACCGTACCAATGTAGGTATAGGTAGTTGTTTTGTTTTTATATTTTCGTTTTTTTTTTGTCTATAAATTTAGGGTGGTTAAAGCTGTATGTAATATAATGGTACGAATTCCTAGAACGACGACCATTTAACTGCCGAATTTTTCGTATAGCAAAAGATCCGGTCGTTAAGGCGCCCCTCTCCACCCCCCAAAAAAGAAAAAAAAACAACGAAATAGAAGAGGTGTGTAGAGTTGTATACGGTTGTGTGTGTGTTGTTGCTGTTCATTCTCTTTTCAGGGTTCGTTTGGCCACATAACAAGGAGGGCCAACAAGCAACGAGCACAGTTCAAGGTTATGCCACCCCTGCACCGCTCTGCCTCTCTAACTGTTAGCTAAACTTGCTGACTTGTTTGCTTGCTTCTTATAGGTATATATTTTAGGTTATAACTTTACTCTTCTATATAGTGTGCTGTATATACATATAGGTATGGTCTTGGTTAACATTACAACTAGGACCATGACGGAGAGATCACTGATGTCGAAAACGGATAAACCACTTCGTTGACGGTGTGGCCTTGTATTTTGCAAATTTAATCGCCTTTCCCCAAAAGAAGTTATTATCCAATCAGTTGTTTTCTTTCATCTTCTTTATTGCCTCTCTTCAAATTTGTATTGATTTGTTGTACCTATTATTTTGGGACCTTCAATGAATTTGCATTTTTCTAAATGAACTTGTAATAATGATCATTTATAATGTATACTCTAACCTCTACTTACTTTGGTTTCTGGCTATGTACCTCTACTTGATTACATAGTATACATATACTGTTGATGTTGATGTGTATATGTATGAACGTTTAAATAGGTATGTGTAAATGCACGAGAAGGGAGCAGCTGCGAGATGGGCCAATGTATATACACATTCATGAGGCCAGCAGCAGCAGTGGCTCTTAGACACACGCCACCAATCACCTGCCACTTGGCACGGGCTATACAAGACATCAAATAAAACAACCCTGGCCAAAACGGAGAAAAAATCAACCAAAAATTTCCAATTAAGGAACAGAGCAAGCGGATAAACGTTTAAAAGCTAAAAGAATAAAATAGAGAAGAAAAATCATAGTGCTTGCTCTATATACTCCTGTTATAATTATTCCTATTTTCAAGTTGCTTCAGTTAATTAAGAAGCAACTAATGAAATTACCTTATTGTCTACAAGAAATGAATAAAAAAAAAACAGCAGCTATTTTGATCTTACAATTTAATGGTGAAATTTTATAAAAAAACAAAAACAAAATGCGAGTTTCGATCTTCCATTCACTGTTTTATACTAGTTGCATAAACGCTTTTTCCTCTGGGAAATCGTTTTGGATGCGTACACGCATCCCCATGATGCGTTGTAATGCCCTGTTTCCAATTTTCACAACGTCTTGCCATTTTTGTTTCTCCATCTTTCTTCCACACATATCCATTTACGTTTATAGAATATGTACTGCACACTTTGATAGATATACATTTTGGTATTGACGTAGAAGAGATGTACATAAAATATAAAATTTTGTGTGTCCGACGAAGATACAACGATTCGTTCTAAAGAGAGACGTTTTATTGATTTTTCCGTGTAGAGCTTGGCCAAAGTCAATGTTGTCAAGGAAGGAAGGAAGGAAAGCAGAGGCAGGCAAGCAAGCAATATACAAAATTGTGACCATTCGAAATTTTGAGGGGGGCCCTTCACGACGACAATAACAACAACAATAACAACAACAGTAACACAATCATTGTGACGTAAATATCGCACGTGATGCGTGACGCAAGAAACCGTCCAATGTGTTATCATTAAAAAAAGATACCTATATACAGTTTTGTTTTTTTTTTAATCAATATACTCTCTCCTCTCTATCTCTTTTTTTTTGTGGATGACTGATTGTGGTTTATAAATTGATCGCTTAATTTTGTTGTGTTGTTGAGATTAGGGGTTGTAAAGAGGGTGAGGAAATTTCATCTATACCTATAGATATAGTGGAGGAATTACTTTTCTGTGTATAATAATAATTGTTAGAAATTCACATTCTAAAATAGTCAACTGTATAGTTATCCTTTGCGTTATTTATTACAATAGGGAGGGATGCAAGAACTTTCACTTTTCCAATTATATGCTGAACCTAAAAAAATTGGTCAACTTGACAAATAATGACAAATAAATGAGCTCAGAATTTAAATGTGCATGTGAATCTTCATTTTGTTAATAGATTTATTCAATTTTAGGTGTTACTACAACATTGACATTATTTCTATTGGAAATCAACCCAGTATAAGTAATCCTACTGGTCAGTTTTACGGTACTACTTTTTAAGTTTAACTTTTTCGCAATTAATTCAAAGAAATACCAATGTTTTTTGTCAGTACCTACAGCAGAGAAACTTGTTTGTCCAATTAAAAGACAAGCTTAACATTCCAATCAATTTGTGAAATAAAGTAGGGGAGTTGTATCGAAATGCTCAATCGATATAAAGTCGTTATTGATAAAATCTGTATGAGAATTATTATATGGAGGGTCTAAATTAATTTTTATTTCATAAATTTAATAAAAGATACCTAACTACCATAAATTTATTGATAATATATGAATGAGACAGCTCAATTTTATAAAGATCGACGATAAACAGTGTAGAATTGTGCAACAGAAGTTGCAATTCACAATTTATAACCAAAACCAAATGTGATTATTCTTTTTGCGAAGCAGGTTGTCTTTACTTTGGCTGAAGGATGACAAATTTCAGATATAGATGAATTTAAACATTGCCTTTTAGGTAATGTTTCCAAAGCTTTATGTTGACATTCATTTATTTAATCCTCCGTAAGAGCGGTCTATAGGTTAATTCGGCGTACATCTTATGCTGCAGGCATTTTGGTCGCAGGTGTCTATTTGGCCGCAGAGGCGATCCATCGAGGATATTTCTTATTGTTAAGATATAAAATCATACGACAACATATTTAACAATACGTAGTCTCCGCGACGAAACGCTCAGGGTAAAGGTGCCCAATCCGTTATAAGAGACATACGAATATATATACCTAAAATTTTCTAAATAATAAATTTGCATAAGGATTATAAAGCTGCAATACTAGCTTTCGCCGCGACCGCTAGTCTCATGTTAGAACTATTGCCGGGTTGAAAATGCAAACTCTTTGTTACTTCGATCCAGGAGTAGCGTTAACACATGGTTAAAGATAGCAATAAAGATTTGGTCATTTGTTTTTAATTCATCTAAAAGCAACAACAATAAAGCGGACATCTGTAACAGCTAATAAAAGCTCACTGAACCATCATTTGAGAATATGTCACAGAATGGCTGAAAAATTCCCTATTTTCAGTGTCTGAAGTCACAAAACAGACTATTATAAGTGATCTTCACCTATTTGATTTTTTTTCCTCTATTTCTTCAGAGAATAGTTGTTTACATAGATTTAATTCTTCTGGTAGTAAGTTTTCCAATCTTCTACATTTTACGACAGATAAAAGTTGACATAAAGTTTTCATTACTTGCAGTAATAACTAATTTCGTGGAAGTTTGGTTTAAATAGAAATTCAATGCAAATTTATTATTTAACTATAGTTGTTTGGGAGTTTGCTCATGTTCTAGGACTAGGAATAACTATACTGTGTTTACTCGAAAGATACATTCATGAGGTGGTGCTATAGATATTCCTATTTCATTTCATCACTGCACCTGCAAGCACGTATTTAATTCCGATATCATACACTGTATTCCCTTCATTCACATCGAAATGCATATATGCATATTTCAAACTAGTATAATACAGAACCTGAATTTTTATGTCCTTACAGATAAAGCTGGGTTTGTCACTGAATTTCTCAATAATCACCAAAATATGCTTTAAACTAACTTTGTTTAGACAAAAATGGTAAAATGTTGACAAAGGTAATTTACGTTTTAAACTAATCAACAGCAGCTACTTTGCTTGCTTTGAAAGTAAAGGTTAAATAAACTTTGGACATATTTATTGACTTAGAAAACTGAATTATCTGATAAACATATTTGAATTTTTAGGGGGGAAAATTGCTCAAAGAAGCAGATCCTTTTGATAAAATATTTAGTATGTATCTAACAATTTGCTGCATTTATTTTAGCAAATCTTTAACTGTATTCGTAACTCATTTCAAATCTGAATTAGAAAGGAGAAAGTACAGATATGAATGCTACTGATGCTTCATAGCATAAAGCTACATTATTCGGTAGATACGAATAAGATAATTTCGTTTTACGTTAATTTTCATATTATTAATGGGATGCACGTGTAGTAATTTCTATTGCATTTCTTCCCTGTTAAAATAAAGTCGTGGTATAAATGTTTTTCAGATTTTTCAATATTTGACTTTGGGTTTAAGGTGTCTTTCGTTGGATGTGATAATCTTCGGAAGTTGTAATTTAAAAACAACAGGTGTTGTTAATAAATTAAAAACAAATATTTAAGTTATAAGCAGTAGCATCTTCAAAGTTTTAATGAAAATAGGAAATATTGTCTTTGTAGGATTAACAATTATTGTTTTTATTATTATTTAACCAATCTTATCAATGCTTTATTGTTTCTGTTTATTGTTAATTCAATTAAAATTGAGAATAACCTGATTTTCTTGAGATATCTACTCGTATAAAATGTAATACAAACTTACAAGGGAGAATAATGAATGAAATTTTAGGGTAAAGTGTAACTCATTGTCAGTTTTTTGCATACAATGCTGATAAGATTGTGTTGCTGGTTTTTAAGAAAGAAAATATAATGAAAGTTAATTTTCATTACCTTTACTAATGATGATGAGCTGTTGTTGCTAACCAAATTTGATTTATCCTTTGAGTTTGAGAGAACAAATCAAGCAACTGTAATAAAACAAACCCCACCTGCCATACAATGCAAAGGTTTTATTGACAGAACTTTCAAACATTCTCTCTTCTCGAAATTTGTATTTTCCAAAAAATTTAATAATTGTTGTTTATAGAATGTTGAATTTTTGCCTCATTATCCAATAAGTTGTTAAACTTTATTTTTGTGTACCCTTATTATCCTAAAGCACACCAAATGTTGCCATCCCTAAACTTGTGAAACAAAATTCCAAGAAACAAATTTAAAAGAAATACTAAGGGGGATTTCTGTAAAGTTGAACTGAGGGTGGGGTAGACACCAATTTTTCAAAAATCCAACCCGAAAATCAAGTCGGTCAGTTGATTTTGCTTCTTTATCCTCCATCACCAGTATAGTAAACAAACAACTTTATCCACTATTTTACTTTTTCCATTCTCATAGTAGGTAAACCATATTGAATTTTGCTATATAACTTCACTTTGAAGACATAATGGAGGCAGGTAATTTATCGATAGGTAAAGGTCTAAGGTTCAAGCAGTGGCCCTTACGCAAGCCCCTCCTTTGTTGATAAAAATTAAAAGGAAATTGATTTTTATAAGATATGTTAAGTGATTCAACAACAGAGATAAAAAAAGCTAGAAAAGGTTACATCCACCGGGAACCGAGCCATATTTTGTGGTTGACGAATAATATAATTCACTAAAACTTCTTTTATTTTGATTCAGGTCTTTAGAAACTTGGCCCTTTAGTTTATAACAATTTATTATCATCAATCACTTTTATAAAGCCGAACACAAAAGTCTTTCTACTCATCGTGATTAGGCCAATAAACGATATTCCAGCAAGTTAATAGAATTATTAGTAAATCTTTTTATGTAAATATTTTTAACACAGATCTCTTATCTTCAGTATACTGAAGATAGTAGAACCCTTACCGCCTTCATAAATAAGTGAGATATTCAAAATTTGCTGTACTAGATGGATAACTTGTATATTTTTTTTAATTACTGTTTTGGCGTTTATTCTTGGAACTCCTATATACCTATCTCTCGGGGAAGCCTAGGATTCCGTGGAACACAATTTGATGAACGCTGATCTCGATAGTATTCTATAGAGGAAACTCGGCTAATTTAGTGATATAGAGAATACCGTGATAACATGAAAAAAAAACGGTTTACGTGTTTATTTAAGACAGTTTTTGAGCATTTTGTATTGTAACATGTTCTTAAAGTTACACTGGTCTAACTTTGTGATAACTTCCATGATTTATGTCCGATTTGCAAAGAAAATTTTGAAAAAAAGGTGAAATCGGTAAACGGTATAAGCTTTCAATCTATAAATTTACATTACTATAATCGATATTTAAGTTTTTTTTAATTATACAGATGAAGATGATTAATTAAACTTCAATAAAACCATTCAAAAAGTTATTATTTTAGAACATTAAATGTTCTATCACGATAAGAAACTAATTGTAAGAGTATCACGGAATTATACAACTTTTACGTTAGCATTAAAGTCGGTTTGGCACTACAATAAAATTAAAAATTTCTAACTATTAGTGCATAGCTTGTTCGATGAAGGCTGTGCCTTTTTCAGAACACAAACCCCACTTTTGCACCTTTTAATTTGGGGATGTTATAATGAAAATAGTGCTTAATGTCACGAATTTAGCCGAGTTTCCCTTATTGTATATATTTCTTTCGGTTTATCTGTGCAGTGCCTAGGACCCCTCGCACTTGAGGACCCTTCCGTAATGCTAAGCCTTGCTACACGGTAGCGACGCTGCTGGATTTAAGTGATCGCAAAACGAGGGAGAGAAGGATTCTAAAAAGATAGAAGAGAGTAATTGTAGTAACAACATTTTTGACCTTTCAAGAAACTTGTAGAGGTTATCATCAATAAATAATTTACCATATGATAAATATCAAGTCAAGCCATCCAAATAAAATACGTTTTACTATATAAATTTGACGAATAAAGGCAAATAAAGGCAAATTAACAGTTTGGCAACCCAGCTAATGATGGGTTGAGATTCGCCAAAATTTTTGGCAAACATGTCAACTATCAAAAAGACAAGATATCCAGTTATTGGTAGGACTTTCTGGGTATTTTCGTACATACCTACATTTGATTTAAAACGCAACAACAACAAGAAAAAAAACAACAGTGCAATTCAACACTGGTCTGGATTGGAAAGTTGCTGCCGCCTTCTCCCCTCCTGCTATTATCCTGATTGGTTACGGATCATGGTATTTTTGGAAAGATTTCATATACGTTTACAGTCATGGTATGTTTATTCGTATGAAAAAAAAAATATATAAGCCAGGAGGAAAAAATTGCAAATATTGGAAATTTTTTGTTTTAAATAAATTCCCAACAAAAGTGCAAAGAAAAAACAACAACAATAATTATAAAAATTCGAATTGATGGATTAGAAGTTAGACAACCCATTATAACGATTGTATGTAAAGAGAAAATTGCAAAAGCTGTCAAGGACAATATGTTTGAGTTATCTATCTATATACATGATGCATATGTGTAGGTATACATATATAATACATAATGTGCAGCAGCAATATTGCACTTTTGCATTTATAACAAATGCGCATATGTTCTTTGGTTTCTCTTTCACTTACATCTATCTCTCTCAATCTTTCTTTGCTGGTTTGCTTTGTAAACATAAGAATTTAGACTTTTTTATTGTAAATACACACAAACGAATAGGTATTTATGTGAAGAAAGAGAGAGATAGATACATCTAAAGGATTGACCACACTATATTTTGTATACAACTAGATTCCACTACCATTTCATATTGAAGTAGTGTACGGTTTTGTGATGACGTTGCTGTTGTCGTATGTCGTCGAGAATTCCAGTTAGTGAAAGAATATGCCAAGTAGTAGACGGTTTGTGTTTTCTATGTTTATCAAAGAAAAAATAATAATCTTTGAGTCATTCAATCATTGTGTGCATCTATTATAAATAAAAAATTCACGAAAAACTTTAAATTATAATGAATAGAACTTTAATATGTTTGAATAGTGGGCGGTGTAGTGGATTTTTAGAAATTCGTAAAATATTGCTTTAGAAAAAAAATAAAAGTCCGGAAGATTGTTTATATTTTGTGCAAAACATCAATAAATAATAATAATAATAATATGGCGAATTTTATTAGAAGAACAACAACAATAGCAGCAACAACAATAACAACAAGAAGGTATAGACTTTGTTATGGTTTGAAATGATTTGGAAAATTTTATTGTAAAAGTTATCAATCATTTTTATTATGATTTCACAATTTTTTTTATAATCAAAAAATATTGATAATTTATTTTTTGTCTGCAAATAGTTGACATGTTGATTTATATATTTTTTTTTGACGCCGACGACGACTCGTTAGATAATAATAAAAACTCATTATCTTAAATATGTCAGAGGAGATTTGACCATGAAACATGTGTATTTAGTAACATAGCAATTGCACCATTTTATTTTAATCTTATCACAGAGAGTACATTAATTGTATAGAGAAACTGTAATTTTCTTTTCTCGATTCATATTTGTTAACCAAAAATGCCTTTTTGGTCACTTGTATGTGAGTACATAGGTAAGAGGGTGTTTATTCATTTAACTCCTCTTATTTGGTGTGAGAAGCTTTCATAAAAGCTCTTAACACTCCTCACTTTCGTCTATAGATTGTTTCATTCATTATCGTGTTTCATTGATGAAATTTATACGATGTTGTCATTGTGTGTATGTGTGAGAGTGTGTGTATGTGTATCTTTTTTTTTGGTCTCGTAACTTTAAGCATAGAGGAAAAAATGTCAATGTATGTTTTTTATTTATTTGATTTTTTTATAATTATTTCCGGTTTCCTGTTGTTTTTCTTCACTCTGTTGTTTCTTCTACTACTTTTTCTTCTTATTATTATTATTGTTGTTGTTGTTGTTGTTTGTGTCACTTCGTTATACACACAACATACAAATATCTATAAATGTCTGGTATTTAAAAAGGTTTGAAATAAAATGGTTCAACGACCCATATGCATAATTGCTCTCACTTTAATGTTGGGTATATTGAGAAGAGAGGTAATAATAACACTTACTACATGTATGTATGTACATAACTACATAGGAGAATAAAAACATAACATTACAACAATTTCCCTATGATCACAATTCACAGTAGACGGCGCCAACAACCGACGATTACGACAAACCGTGTCATCCAACTTATTAATTTTTCTATTGTTTTCTATTTTATTATCTTTGTTGTTTGGTTTACGAATTTGATAAGTTTAGACTTTTACATAATAATAATAATAACTAAGACTTTAAACAACAACAAGATCATCACGTATTTCTTGCCCCCTTTACAAAAATGATTTTATTATAAATTTAAATTATTACAGCAGGTGTGTTGTTGTTGTTGCTATTGGATTGATTGAATTCTATCTGAAAAGAATGAAATATTTTTGAATTGTTAATTACAAATTATCACATATCCTTTATAAATGTTTATCACAAAAATCAAACAATTTTGTTTCAATTTCAAAAACGATAATTCAACAATCAATATTTTTACTGAAAGTAATTTGAAAAACTCATTAATATTTTAGTATAAGTTAATTGTTTTATTTGTGTTATTTTACCTGTCACGTTCAGATATTTAAAACGATAATTTCTATTAAATAGCATTGTCCAAATATAAGTTAGAGGCGTGGAGAAGCTGTTGAAGGTCCCACAATAAACATAAAATTTAGCCACTTTTGATAAAATAAAAGTCTTCATACAATGGAGAGTAGCAAATCATCCTTGAAATTTATTACAGCAAAGTTAGAACCCTTTTTGACAATACTTCACAAACCGCAAAAAACGCGCCACATTTAAAAACATCCAAATCTTGGCTTTTAAAAATATTGCAATAGACCACTATCATAAGAGAGCTTTCAACTATAAACATGAAACAGTTTTCAATCAAATTAAGTTTTAACGGATGGCACCTATCTTGTGCAGAACCCCAGAATCCCTTTGAACACACGTTAGGAACCACTACGATAAAATTAAATGTTACTTGTATTCTTTAGCATATGTTTTCTTTATTTTTCTCTTTTCTGACTTTGACTTGATAGATTGGCAACCCTGGTGTCTTACTAGTAAATTTTTCTTAATTGAAAGTGTTTAGAATTAGTTTCCAACAGAGATTTTCAACAAAATCTGATTTAGACAGTTTTTTCCTGCAAAATAACTTTAAGTTTCTCAGGGCATTATTCATTAAGTTAGTGCTAGTGAAAGTTTAAAATCAACAATACAAAAGTTTGGTGAAATATTGCCGTAAAGTTGAAGTAAACAACCATTTCTTACTTAAAGAAATTTATATTGCAATAGTTAACAAAATCAATCAATAGCTCATTCAGTAGAGAAACAATTTATCTAAAGTTGCACTTCCACATAAGCACTAAAGTTAGTAACATTTAGGTTGAGGATACTCCATCTAGAGGATGAACGAATTAACTTATGGTTGAGTAGACTTCACTACAGATATAACTTTGGAATCAATTTTTGTTTATTATTGTTCATATCGCATAGTCAAGTTTTTCGAGTTTAAATAGACGGAGTTTATTGTTAAACAACACCAATAAAAGTGTGGTAATATGAATGAGGAGTTTATTCGTTTATAGGCACAGCTTTATAATATATGGTCAAACTGTTATAAAGAATTTATTATCAATTTTTGTATAATTTACGATTTTTCTTTGATCTAACCGTTGCTTATTTTGAAAGAAATGATAATTTCCTCAATTTTAATGTCAATTTGAAATTAAAAAAAAAAAATAATGTTAAAGAACTTGAAATAGCAGACGTTTTTCTTACTATTCCGTAAACGGAAAGGGAAATTATTTATTATTCCATAAGAATGATTACATGACGCTTGTGAAAGATAAATAGTGAAAGAAAACAAAAATGTGACAAACATAAACTTGAAGAGAAATTTCAAAATGTTTCTATGTATTTTGATCAAATTTGATGATTAGTGAAAAACCTTTAAATCAATAAATTAAATAACATAATTATTTGCTGTTGCCGTTTCTAATTTAATTGTTATTAGTAATAGGGGTAGGTTACAAGGTGTAGTCGATATTTAATCTTTTGATCATTGACAATTCTATTTTTGTATCTTTTGTTTTCATTTCATTTTATTATAGGTTTACGATACAGAAAATGAATTGTAGTTTTTTTTTTGCAATGAATTTAGTTCAACAAGGGTATTTTTACGGGAATTTTGAGAAAAGCTTAAAGATTATTGTATTGTAAAAAACTTGTTTTGTATTTTAAAATGAATTCGGACCTCGTTTCTATATCGATTTTTGTTGCTACAATATTTGACTTTAATGGTGTCGGAAATATAATTTTTTTTCTCCCAAAGAAAAGACTACAATCTCGTTATTTATTGGTTGATTTTTCAAATAAATCGCGACTTAATGTTCTGTTAATTCTGGCATACATGTTGAACAAAAGAAAGATTATTATTGTATTTTATTTTGGATCTTTTGGTTATTTATCTCTACAATTAAATAAATGGACCGGCTTTAGTATATTGTTATGAAAGTTTTATAATTTTTGTGTAATGCAAAGTTTATGTATCTATATTTTACAAATACGACATGATTTATCCATTTATTTATCCAGAGAAGTTTCAGTTCGGATAATACTTTCCTTACAAACTATGTAGGTACCTACTTGGGAAAATTTGATACTAAAAGTGGTTAAATGGGTTTTATATTAAGATATTGTTACGACATAAACTACCATTAATAAAATACTACCATTTCTTAGTTTATTATGGATGAAGTCATAGACGTCTTCCATTAACATTAACAGCTAAATCGAAGAAACCTACTCTACACTAAATCTAAGTTAACGTTAGCGTATGGTAAATTTATTACACATGTTGAGGGTGCATACTACAGTTTTCTATGATATTAGTGGGTTCTATCAAAATCAATCTATCTAGTAGGAGCATGTTGTTTACTCTTTTGACAATCAGTAGAAGACGACATAGAAGACAGTTTTAGAGCATTAGTCCCCTTCAGGAGTTTTGCAAAATAATTATTTCTATTGTTTCTGTTATCTAAAATAATATGAAGTAGGTCGGTTTTTATGAGTACGACCCAGCTTAATCAAAGAATCATTCGTTAGTCAGTGGTGGTAAGGGTTTCACAAAAAAAAAACAGTTTTATGAGTTCGCTGAGTCGATAACGTTTGAAAACCCTACTACTACTCTCAAGTGCTATTTCTTATAACACCAACAAACGATTTATTGACGATGACATTAAAGCTATCTAATCGTATTATACCTTTGCAAACAGCATTAATGTTAACGTTGCACTTAACGTTTAGCGTACGGAAATTTCCAAACTTTTAATTTCCTATCTTTTAAAGTTAAAAATGTGGTACAACTTGACCAATACGTTCCGATTCATTTACGTTAAATTTAACGTTATGTCGCGGAAAGATAAAGAATATCTTAATTGATTTAATAATTAAGTTTTATTTTTACAATTAATTGAAGAATAATAATAATAATCAATTTATAGTGAGAGTAATGATTGATATGGTGGGATAAACATGAGACAGTTTTATCCATTTTCAGTTCAATTTTTCGGTTTGTTTTTCTTTACTCTTAGAAAGAATGTTGTAACAATAATGCAAAATCTCTGGTAGGGTTTCCAATTTTCAGCGTTCTATTTTTAATTAAAATCAAATTGTTTAAATTTTAAACTACTTATTGTTTGGTTTCAGTGTACATACTGAAATGAAATTGTACAGTAGTTTTATTATGAAAATTTCCCAGATTATCTTATCAATGCATTTACTATAATATTTTTACATATTGCGATAAATTAAACCTTGTGCTATTTTGTTTTCTTTTCAAAAGTTTATGTTATTTTAGTTATTGTTTATAAACAAAAATTTTGCGTCTTATTTTCATATCAAAATACAACAATAATTGTTATTAATGCAGCTATAAAGCAAATAGAGGGTGTTAGGGTGTATTTATGTTTATCAAATTATTTTTCGCTTATTTTTTTCTTCAAAACAAAACAAAAATCTACATGGCATCTATACTGCACCTATTTTTCTCTGTAACTTTTTTTGTATGTTTGCGCCCCTTTAAATTTTCCATGGGGGAAAAATTTTAATTTTTTTTCTAATGATTCATTGATAAAGAATGTTCTCTTGACCTTCGTTAATGTATAAAAAATTCCGTTAAAGAGACGTGATTTTAATTAAATAGAATTAAATAGGAAAATCATTTACATGAAACTTACTACATGAATAGAAAAACGAAGATAGGAAAAGTTTATTAACATTGATGATTTTGTTAAGAATGTGATTAGTGTGGATATAACTCTTGACACCTTGTTGTATGTTGTATTTTAATATCGTTGTGTAAATTTCCGGTCAAGATATCCCTATGTAATAAATAATAATAATAATAATAATAATAATGATGGCAGTGATAAATGTTGGTTATCCGACCTTGCAATTATAATTCTTGTTAAAATTATCAAGAGTTTGCTTCCTTTCCAAGTGTTTTTCAAAGTTTTGTTCAAGATTTTCCCCAAAATGTAAATTACAACACAAAAGAGATCGTGACGGATTTTCTACCAAGGATCATGAAAGTAAAATTCCAATAAACAAACTTCAAAGTAATAAAACAAAAAGTCGGTATCGGTAAAAAATATGAGGGCGCCATAATTGGCCCCAGTCTATAAATCATTTCAAGACCGGGCTCCCAAATTTAAAAAAATCGAGTATTAACAATCATGCGAGTTTCAAGTCGAATCCTCTCATTCGAGAAGGAACTCGCGCAAACTTGCCCAAAATTTTGATATCTCAATAGAATTATTATTCTGTTTTACAGTCTTCAAATTAATTTGCCTAAATAACAGTAATTAAATCGACTGTTCTTTTTTATGATTGCTCCCAAAAGCTACTCTTTGTATTGCTTCCTTGAAAATATCCTCTTATTGTTCCTCTTTTATATATAAATGATAAATGATGTACGGTTTTTCCAACTCAAGGTATCATATTTACTAGTTTTTCAAAGACCAAGTGATCTTTATTTGTTTGACATTACTCAAGTGTCAGGAAAAAAAAATTCTGTTCTCTATTTGGTGTGTGCGTGTCTGTGTGGTTGTATGTGATGAAACAAACAAGTGTAAGGAGTCGGAACATGTCTTGGTACGTGCTCTTGTTATCTGAGATAGGGTAGTAGCTTCAGCACTTTCAAATTTTACCCTATTTCTGGCATGATCATCATCATCATCATTACTAACTTGTAAATGTTTTTAAATGAAAGCGTTCCAATGGCGACTTTTAATTTTTTTAAAGAAGCTTATTTGGGCCGTTTTATTCAACACTTTTCAAATTAGAATGGATGAGTGTATCCTTAAAGATACATTAAGATGTCTAATCAGAGTGCTAATTTAATTTGAGACTGAATTACGACATGAATTCTCCATTTTCTGTTCATACAGGATAATAATAACTGTCTCCGTTCTATTCTTGTTTACAGATTTCTTAACAATAATCCAGAAATAAAATCGTCTAGTTTCCGTGTAAAATAGTGTCACCTACTTTTGTATTTTTAATATGAAATAATTGAATTACACTTTTTAAAATAATTGATGAAAATACAAAAGTCAGTGACCTTTATTTTTCTATGTTCCTCCAAACGGCCGGAAGTTGTCCTTTTCTTTTTTGATAAAATGTTGATTGGATTTAATGGTGTCCAAGTCATTTCCCGTGTGTGTGTATATCTATATACATATATATATATATGAACAACGCCACTAGGACCATCTGTACAAAATTTAAAACCAGGCACGAGTGCACATATAATTTACACCAACCACTTCTTATCTTTTTTTTATTGTTTGGTGGTTTTTGTTTTAATCGCCGAAATTGTTACTATGCATAGGGTAATTGTTTTGTTTTTGTAAAAAAAGGTTCAGTTATTATAAAACACACACTAAATATTAAAACTAGAGTGCTAATTAATAAAAGAATTTAACACAAAGGTTGAAGTGGAGGGGTTGAAGTAGAATTTTTGTTTGTCGGGCCGCCCAAAAAGGCTTACAGTAATAATAACAACAACGATGTCGGTTAGTACTATAGTGTTTGTGTGTAGCACTTTAAAATTTCCGTTACAATAAAAACTCTTTTTAAATAATAAAAATACTCGTATATTTGTCAAGATTATGAAACTGTATCGATCATACCTGTTATCATCATATATGATAAGAGAATAAAATGGGACGTATGTTATCAGTTTCCACAACCGAGCTTTAGTTCCGTTATTAGATAATAGAAAAATCGTATTTGTGTGTGTGTTTCTTATTATATTTTTTTTTTACAATTTTTGCAATTGCATTATTATGATTTTGAATTAATTAAGAAGTGAATTAACAACTGAAAATCATGAAATCGTATGTATTAACTTTCCATTTCTGTTATCTACTTATATGTGTTGTGATTTTAATTGAAATCTTGCCACGTGTAATGTGTTATATGAATTATTATTTATAAAAGAAATAGGTCAGTTTTATCATCTTACACAATTTTTAATTAAGTTCATGTATAAGTTGTTTGGAGCACGTGCCCTATTGCAAAAATTGTTCGTGTTTGAAAGACCGTACTCCTCCCCTTATATATAATTATCATCGAACCAGTTTTGGATGGGATGAAAGAATTCAAAAGAAATTGTATAAATGATGGCAAGGATTTGTTGTTGTGGAGATAGGAGGAGGGATGCAAGTAGAAGAAAGATCTTTTATTAATTATCATTCTTGATCGTATTTTTTTGGTTTTTTTTTGGTAGAAATTAAGATTTTTGGTTTTTATTGTTTCAGTGCAACGTCCAAAATTATTATATCGAATTTGAGTTTACAAGTACGTTTTGAAGATATTGAACAATTATTATTACAACATGGACAGATTGTTTCTTGTGATAAACTTACATCAAAAGATCCCAGTACACAGGTGGTGCAAGTGACATTTGAAAATCATGAACAAGCTCAACTGTGAGTTTTCATTAAGTTTTCTTTAATTAGAAAAAAACGAAAAACTAAAAATGCAAATATATTTTTAGGGCTGTAAATCAATTAAATGGTATTGATGTAGATGGTAAACCAATGAAAGTTGAATTGGCTGTGGAAAAACGTTCTACTAGTAAGAAAACTGGCCCACGTGGTGCTGGTGCTCCATTTGGTGGCCTTCCTGGACAAAGTCGACAAACAGATTTTCCATTAAGGATTCTTGTTCAAAGTGATATGGTTGGAGCTATTATCGGTAGACAGGGATCAACGATACGACAGATAACACAACAGACAAGAGCAAGAGTCGATGTTCATAGAAAAGATAATGTTGGTTCATTAGAAAAAGCAATCACTATTTATGGTAATCCAGAAAATTGTACGAATGCTTGTAAACGTATTTTGGAAGTTATGCAACAAGAGGCTAATAATACGAATAAAGGGTAATTTAAAGTATTATTATTAATAATAATAATAATAATAATTAATATATGTTTTTTTTTTGTTCTGTGAATTAGGGAGATATCATTGAAGATTCTAGCCCATAATAATTTGATAGGACGTATAATTGGTAAAGGTGGTAATACAATAAAAAGGATAATGCAAGAGACAGATACAAAAATTACTGTATCAAGTATTAATGATATAAATTCGTTTAATTTAGAAAGGATTATAACAGTAAAAGGAGCAATAGATAATATGAGTCGTGCTGAAGCACAAATTAGTGCAAAATTACGCCAAAGTTATGAGAATGATTTACAAGCAATGGCACCACAAACAATGATGTTCCCTGGATTACATCCTATGGCAATGATGGCAACAGCTGGTATTGGTTATGGTTCAAGAGGTCTATATACAGGTCAAGCACCGTATCCTGGTATGTATCCAGCTAGTACTGCCCAAGCTGGTGGTAGTGGTAGTGGTGGTGGTGGTGGTGATAGTCAAGAAACAACATACCTATATATACCAAACAATGCAGTTGGTGCTATTATTGGGACTAAAGGATCTCATATAAGGAATATTATACGTTTCTCTGGTGCTTCAGTTAAAATTGCTCCAATTGATGAAACAAAACCACAAGAAACACAAAATGAACGTCGTGTAACTATAGTTGGTTCACCAGAAGCACAGTGGAAGGTGAAATTTGTTGATAAAATTTTTAAATATTTTAATTGTTTATTTATTTAGTATTTTCTTTTTTGTTTTTGATAAATAGGCCCAGTATTTAATATTTGAAAAAATGAGAGAAGAAGGTTTTGTTGCTGGTTCAGATGACGTACGATTAACAGTTGAAATAATGGTACCTAGTTCACAAGTTGGTCGTATTATTGGTAAAGGTGGTCAGAATGTACGTGAATTACAACGTGTTACTGGTAGTGTTATTAAATTACCAGAACAAGGTGCTTCACCACAAGAAGATGAAACTACAGTACATATCATTGGGCCATTTTTCAGTGTTCAAGTAAATCTATAAAGATTTTTTTTTTATTAAAAAAAACAATATTAATTTATTATTTTTATAGTCGGCACAACGACGTATTCGTGCTATGGTATTACAATCTGTAGTACCAGTACCAGGTAGACCACGTCAACCACGTCAACAAAAAGATAATAGTCAATCAGAAACTCAACCATCATCATCATCTGCGACGACATCACAACAACAACAACAGCAACAACAAGAATCACAACAGTCGTCGCCACAACCACAACAACAGTAACGCCAGCTAGTATCATCACTGCCCTTGTACATGGGTTTTATACTATTAAGCCTATTGTACAATAACATCTCGAGGCCTTCCACTAATGCAATATCATCCTTCCGAAAACAAAAATTAAAAAAAAAATTATTAATAATAAAACATTATTTGTGAATCGTGATTGTGTTGATGTTGTTGTTGTTGTTGTTGTTGTTGTTGTTATAATGTGAATATTATATATATATATATGACAACAACAAATTAAACTACTAAAATCTACACATATACCGAAGAATACCTCAAGCAAGTGCATTTTTTTTGTTTGAACGAATTCAGTGCCGCAGGTAAATTTAAAAAGAAAAAATAATAATAATAATAAACGTTCATTAGTTTTCAATTTTCAATACAAGTGCTTTTTTCACCTTCATTTTTTTTTTGAATTCACTCCACTATTTCATATCTGTTTGTTTGTTTTTTCTTCTATTATTTTGGATTTGTGATGATTTTAACTCTAGTGGAAAGTTTGGAGAAGGACTGGAATAAAAATGCGGTATAGTTAGTGTAAAATTGTGCCCAAAACACACACACAACTATTGATAATAATAATAAAACAAAATAAATATTACAATCTACCTCAACTAATCAAAATATATTAGATATTTAAAACCACATAGTAAATTTCCGTGAAGTTACAGTAACCAAACATAAAAAAGAAAAAAAAATTCTATCAGCAACGATAACAAATCAAAATAACTACCTGAGACCACAAGGACTACCAAAGATGTAAATGTTTCTACTTCCTACTACTATTACTACTACTACTTCTATTAATAGAGAGAGAAAAAGAGCAAAAATAGATTAAAATAGACACTGCAGCGGATTACATAAATATTACTACTATAGCATTACTACTATTACTACTACTACTACTATGTTATTACATATACGATATAAATGGCGTTGTTGTTTTTTAACCTTTTAATAATAATCGTTAGAAGTTGTCTACATGATATAAAAATACCCGAGAAGATTTTCCAAGATTCAACACATCAACAAATCATAGAATTTGAGAAAATTTATCAAGAAATTCTTCCATTCCCTCTCCTATTATTATGGAATTTTCATAAATTACAATTCACTATTTCAATACAAAACAGTCACACACCGGATCCAAACAAATGTTGAGAAAAATATTTACAAAAAAACAACATTAAAACAGATGTAAGTTCCTTTTAACGAGCAACAACAGGGTGACGGGATAAAGTGTGTGTTTCATACATATTTTTTTTTTTGGGTTCTAAAATGTGTGCGTATTTTTTTTTTGTCTTCATCAATTATTGTTAGTATTTGTTGATTTTTCATCTCGTTACAATCGGAGCTCGTATTGTGGCTGTTGTTTAAAAATATTATAAAGTGAATTTTGCCTAAAATATTGCATTACCAAAAAAAAAGAAAAAAGAAAAGAACAGAACATCTAAAATTAGGCGCAAACAAACTGTTAAAATGTGTGAATGATGGAAGAGACATTTTTTTTTTTAAAAAAAAAACACAAACTATTATTAATTATTGTTAGGAGATTTGTTAATATAATGTTTTGATTGACAAAAAGAAATATATTAGAATTTCTACAAAAAAAAAAAAAAAAATAATGATAATCGGATTTGTTAGAATCCCTTAAATTATCTTGAATTATAAAAACAAATATTGTTATTATAGATATTTTGTCCGTTGGAGTAGTTGATTTTTTTATAATTTAAGATAATTTAACAAATCCTAAAGTGATTGTTGCTGATTAATAATAATTATTATTATTATATCTATATATATATACCACATACTAGGACATTGCGGCATTTGTTTATTTATTTATATAAAAAAAAAATAATGAACAAAAAAAAACACAAAAATATTAGTTACCTTGCGTCAAGGTGTTTTAAAAAATATGCCGCACCTCTGATAGTACAAAATCGGGAGGTATTTTATTAATTATTAATTATTATTATTATTATTATGATTATATAGATTCGACAGATCAAGTTTGTCTTATATTTTTTTTTTTTTGTAAAAAAATTGATAAAAGTATAAGACAAAGATCTGTTAATTTCTTTTTTTTTTTCTTTTTTTTTAGAAAAAAAAGTACTACGGATGATCCGTAGCCAAAACAATTGTGTAAAAAATATTTTTGATAAAAAGAGATTGTTTGTTGGGGAGGATATTTTTTGTTAGATTTTTAATGAAAAATTTATTAGCGAAAAAAAAATGAGAAAATCTAAGACATAATTACAAAAAATTTAAATAAAATGATAGCGGGATCGCTATTTTACAAATGTGAAAAAATGGATATGTTATTATTATTATTATAATTTTATTATTATTATTATATTATTATTAATATATATATATTTATTATGTATAAAAGAGAAAGAGAGAAAATTGAGAGTTGAATTAAATTATTTGTACAGTTTTTTTTATATATATATATATAAATATAAATATAAAATAAGTGTGCCAAAGTGCGAGGATGTTACCAAAAAAAATCGAAAGTGTTTTTTATATTGTATTTATTTATGATTCTTTTTTTTTTTTGTTTGTTAAGAAAGAGACTGTTCAAGGGTTCATTTATTTATGTATTGGCAGTCATCGGTTCAGCAATTAAAATCCCATTTACATTCACTTTTAATTAATAATAAAAAAACAACAATAATTACCAGAAGTTGAATAACAAAATCAAATCAACAATGTAAATTGGGAATTAATGTCTTTTTCGTCTGTTTTTTTTTCTAATCTCAAAACAACAAAAAAATAATTATTTTCGGACACACAATCATAATGTACAAAAAAAACTTTAAAAGTACAAAAATCTAGTTCAAAATTTCAAAAAAATAATACAAAAACATCTCTAGATCAATCCATTTATTTCACAACATACATCGATCCAAAATAACAACAACAACATTAATATAACAACAAAAATCTAACACAACATTTTATATAATAACAAATCTGAATTTTTAGCAACAAAAAAAAACAAATTCACCCTCCCATTTTTATTATAATAATGATAAATCATACGGAAACGACTGTATATTTTAACGATCTGAAATATTTTAATTAAATCACATTTAACAACATTTAAAATATTTCCGTAAACATAATTGTGTAAAAAAAAAAACAAAACCAACCCCGATTCTTCAGATTTACGTGAGAAAAACGTGGCGCTGTTACAGTTGGTTATTTAAAATGATTGAGAATTAAGCCATCAATGCTTCTTAATATGTATCTTCTACAAAAATATATGTATATATATATCAGAAATCTATATAAAATAGTGCCTAAAACCCAATCACACGAACAACTCTGATACAAGAAAAAGAAAATCAAAAGGCGGATTTTTTTTAATACAAAAAAATTCCTATTAAACTACAATTTTTGGGCATTATTAGTTTAAAAAAAAGAAACAAAAATCTAGCCTTTTGTATACCCCCTGTTTTAATTTTTTTCTAATTCGACTTTGAAAAAAATTGTTTGCAAAGTGGAAAAATTTTAAAAAATAAATAAAAATAGTTATAGGTTGAATTTTTTTTGTTAGTTTCTCTAATTTTTCGCAAAAGATGAGAAAAGATTTCAAGCAAACCATTTTTCTGTAATGTTTCTGTATTCGATTTTAAAGCCAACGGTTTACGTGAAATCACCAATCATCCTTATATAATTAATTAAAAAATAGTTAGTTATTACCTACATGTATCAATCACCTGAATATAGTGTTTCTCCTCGTTTATTTGCCTTTTTAATATAATTTTTTTTTTGAGTGCATGTTTTTTTTTTTTGAACCACTTATAGTTTATAGTTCATATTGATAAAATAACACAAAAAATGCTGGACGGAGACTGACTGCAAACCAGCCGCTATATAGTTTATAGTTCTTTTTAATTATTATTAACAGAAAAATACAACTTGGAAACGGATAAATGTACCGTTCGTTCGCAGGACAACAATAACAATTTTGCCGTATTTGCAAAAAAAAACCACAATGAGATGATGATCGGGGATCATCTCTTTATTTTATAGTTTGATCAGTTGAGCCTGCCACCGTCCCCGTTTTGTTATTCACACAGAATATTATATAATTGCACAAATATTGCTTACAATTAATTAATTACATAATAGTTTTGTACATTATCCGATCTAAGAAAATATGAAAAGCTACCTCAGTAATTAATATATTTCTATTATTAAACAAAAAAATAATAAATAAGAAAAAAATGAAGAAAATTTTGTTGTTCAAGTTTCTTTTGGGTAAATTTTCAGTAATTTTAACAATTATTTTTTTTTTATAATGAAATTTTTCTTCTGGTGAATGCTATTTGTACAATTTAGAAAGAAAAAAAAATAGTAAATAGTCTACAAATTCAACTAAAAAAATAATAATAATAATGTGTAAGTGTGCCATTTTACATAATAATTGATAATAGTAATGTAAAAAATTTGTATAACATCAGCATCTACAGCATGTTCCAAAACAAAAAATCAGCAACAACTGTATTTTGTCTCAGGAATTCAAGCTCAGGATTTTTTTTGTTTTTTAATGGAAACGAAACAAACAATCAGTGTTGACCCCTACAATACTGAGGCGAATTTGTTGTAAAAAATTCGGAAAAATTGTAGAATAACAACACTCAATACTGCCCCATCAGATTGTTTGTTTTCCTTTTCGTTAATTTGTAATTTTTTAAAAATTGTAGATGGTGATGATAAAAACGTCATGTGAACAGTTCACTTTTACATTTTTTGATTAAAGGAATAATGTAGAGAGCCCATTTATATAAATATGTGTTTTGTAATGTTGATTTGTTTCTCTCTTGAAAGGATATATTCTGAATTGGCATACTTTTAATTATTTTATTTTGTTTTTGTTTTTTTGTTTTCTTCTAAAGCGTTCATTGGAAATATTTGTCCATTTATTTCAGGTAAATAAATAGTGTTCCCTTAATAAAGTTGCGTTTTTTTTTGTTTTCAAAATCCTTAAATTACCAGTAGATTCCTTGAAGACGACACGTGTCGTATTCATTCCATGTACATGTTGTTATAAACAAGTTGGTATTTTATTAATAATTTAGACCTTCTTCATGTACAGAGTCTGTACAATTTTCCAATTGTGACTAAATTGGCTCTTTGCTGCTATATTTATAATATGATGATAATTGAGATTATCATCCAGCAGGTTGGATGATTTTTGGCTTAGTTTAGTTCTACTATCACTACTTGTAACATTATTGCCCCCTTCTTTTCTTTTTTTTTTTGTAAAATTTAATTTAATTTATTTACAATAAATTTGAAATTTGTGTAGATAGAATGGATGAAACAATTGTTGAAGAACATATTGGCGGCTATTTTGATATCTTTGATTATATTGTTTTTGCAGCAATGTTAATTATATCAGCATTAATTGGTGTTTATTTTGCATTTTTTGCTAAAGTCAAACAAAACACAACATCTGAATATTTAATGGGTGGCAAAACAATGGGAATATTTCCAATTTCCATGTCATTAATAGCTAGGTAAGAGTTATTTGTTTTTCATTTATTTACAGTAGATATCAATAATTTGATTGTATCCTATTTATAACAATTGACTTGATTGTTTCTAAATTGTTAATAAACTAAAATAGATTTTCTGGCTAAAATGGAAATATTTGACTATTTTATGAAAGAAACAACGTTAAATGTATGCTTCGTCTATTTTAACTTCATCAGCTCGACTTTAAGACAATAAACATGATGACTACAGTACAGTGTAATCTAATATCTTTTAATACTAAATCTTACAAATGTGTCAAAAAAGTTTAGCACAAATTAACACCATCAGCATATTTTCACTGTCTTAAAGCCAGGTTGAGAAAATTGAAATAAACAGAGTATATTAACTAATTGTAAGTTTTGATGTTTTTAATTTTCTTAAAAATTGGTAAAGCAATACAAATCTTAAAACTGATTTTTGGTGCTCGGTTCGTTAAATGCAATTTTTTTTTTAAATCTTTCCACTATTTGTTGTATTTATACTCTGTGTTGTTTTCTCATTTCAATGAACACATAGATTAAATGGTCCAATTGAGAGAAAATTGTTGACCTTCTATTTTGCGACCTTTTCAATTTGAAAGTGAGAAAAAAATTAATTTTTGATTTGTTAGAGAAAATTTTGTAATTTACGAAGTAATCGTTTTTTCTAATAAATATCGACATAATTTTCTTACGAACTCTAGCCCAAGTAGTAGATCTAATATGACTTGTAAAATGAATCAATTTACAATCAAACTTTCGTACAATTAATTGTCATTTCGGGCTTCAAGGAGGCCACAAGCTTGACGGAAGCATGTCTACAGAGAGCGTACGATCAGGATGTAAATGTTATCATAAGTAGGTAGTAATGAAAAATGATTTCCAACTCCCGGTGTTCATTTTTCCTGTGCCAATCGATACTCATTGTCAGATTATTGTTTGAGTATCTATTAATCTACAGGTGGTCGCTCAAAAATAGAAATTAGATTGCAAATATACACAAGAACGAGATTTCTGCAAGAGAGCCAGTACCAGTGGTGTAGGAATAGCGGTAGCACTACTACCTGCGGTGCCCATATTGGCACAGGCGCCTCTCATTAAAAACTAATGAAAAAGAATTCAGCTATTAAAAATGTCGAACGTTCATTGAAAAATTACAATTCGTGTTCAGAGTTGCTGTCTTTTCAAAAGTAGCTCAAAGCTTTTGTGATTTTTTAACGACTTCATCCCGATAAAAGAGGATATAACAAAAATAAGATAATTGTTCTTAATTTCTTGAATAAATTAACAAGTGACATGCGGTTATTTCTGCATCCTTTAATTTGTTTTCTGGCCTACGTAAAAACAAATTTTTCCCTTTTTGCTTTGATGATGCTGTCTTGACTAAATTAAATGCTTCAAATAAAGCATTAATTTCAAACTTTTAACCATCTTTCTTAATCATTACCTACTTCGATTCTAACAGTGATATTTTCGTTCTCTCTATTTGCCGAAAACCGATCCACTCTAAATTATCTCTGTACAGGCTGGTCCATTTTCGATGGTATTTAAGGTAAACTCCTATAAGCAGTGATCGGAGAAAATAACTGATGGCACATTCTCGTGCTACTTTTTTATGACTAATCGGATGGTGGAATCAGATTCCTGCGATGTTCTTTTGTTTTCGAGTTATTCAACTTTTTTGACTTTTCCATTATTTTGAAGATGTTCTATATCTCGCATACTTCTGGGAACATTAGGAAAATTTTCATTGCTTCTGATACAGTTTTTAATGAAGATTTTATCTGTCTTATCTATTTTTGGGTAAATTTTACTGTTTCTCAGGTACAACACAAATTTGAATTTTTTTTAATGGGAACTATAGGTAATTTTTAGCTCAATGCATTACTTATTTTTTTCTGATTCCAAATATATATAGTTTGCTATAGTTATTTTCAATAATATGGGCATTTTTTAACAAAATTCGATGTTGAAGGTGGAAATTACAAAACTATACACAAAATAAACGTAGAGTGCTATGGAACAATTGTTTCTCCGACTTGTCAAATGATTACTAATTTTGATTTTTTGCAATAATTATTGCATTTTTACACAACATTTATGAAACATATTTCTTATAAAGCTTTTCTGGATAGTTCGCCTGCGGATCCAGAGATAAAACACCGTAATTCAAGAAATCAAGCAAAATCAATTATTACGTGATAATTTCAAATGCAATTGTTTCATAGCACCCTACGTTTAATTCAAATACAGCTGTATCATTTTTACTTGTAGGATTTGCTTTTCTGTAGTGACTTTTGATGTTGAAAATAACTATAGCAAATCATATATTTTCGGGATCAGAACAAAATAGGAAATCTAATGAACTATAAATTAACTATCGTTCCCATTAAAAAAAATACAAGTTTGTGTTGTATTTGAAAAACGGTAAAACTTATACTAAAATAAATAAGACAGATAAAATGTGCATTAAAAACTGTATCAGAAGCAATGAGAATTTTTCCAATTTTTTTAAAAGTATGCCAGATACAGAGCATCTTCAAAATAGTGGAAAATTAAAAAAAGTTGAATAACTCGAAAACAAAATAACATCGCGAAAATCTGACGACACCATCTGATTACTCATAAAAAGATAGCACGAGAATGTGCCATCAGTTATTTTGTCCGGTCACTGCTTATAGGAGTTTACCTTAAATACCACCGAAATAGACCAGCCTGTACATGCCTGTACAGTCTAAACTCCACAGATAAATCGCATGGACAATTTTTAAATGGTTATAGAAATGATGATTTAATGGCATGGAGGCGCTAAGTTGTATCTTGCCCCTAGTATCTTAGGTATGGCTCCACACATCGAGCCACCGTTGGGGCCTACGATGTTCGTCCAATATGTATAGCGATTGAATACAGTTGGTGCTAAAGTTTTGATTCCATATGTGGAGGGCCTTAGTCAACAACATTTTGTGATAACGAAATTTATTTGAACAGAAACATTACAAAAACATATCAAATTTGTTAATAATTAAACAATCATCATTATTACAGATTAATGAAGAACGTTTCAATAGATTTGCACCATCTAGAGGTTCATCATCATTTAATGATGATTCTTTATCAATAACAGCTTCATTATTATTATTATTATTACTACCATGAAGTAGGATCTCTTCAAGTTGTTGAATAAAATCAATAGTGAAATGTTGAAAAATCAACCATGCACGTAATACTTTGAAAATGCACAATTTAAAATTGTAACGATCATTTTTAAATTTGAAATTCTCATAAGTTTGATGTAATTCATAGAAAATTTCAATATAATAATTATTGGTATAATTGTTGAATTGTTTGTTTGTCATTAAAAGATTATTATGTTCCGGTTTACAATTATGCATTATATCAGATAATAGATATAAACGTGCAATTTTTTTTAAAGGATGTGTTGAAGGATTTCTAAACGAATCAATCAATATTTCAAAATAATCATCAAAAAATTCTCTTTTATTCAAACAATATACGGTTATTCTCGCTATATCAGTTCGTTTTGTTGTTAAATTTCTTAACAATTCAACAAATTCTTTCGCATGATTTTCTGATAACGATCTCTTCTTTGTTGTTGGTATTGTTGATAGATTTTGATAATTAATGGGTATTGGTGGTGACCATATCGAAGCATTTTTATACATACGAAACGGTTTCAATGACCATGAATCTTTCAAATCACCATTTAACATTGAAAATAATTTCCAACGATAATATGTATGTTCAGGGCATTTGAAATTATACAAAAATTCATAATCAGGATTGTTTTGTTCTTTTGTTATAATGAAAGCTTCAAATTCCGGTCCATAATTGATAACAAATTCAATCATACGATGTATTAAAGCTAAACGATCTCGACTGAATGGTTGGATAACTTTAATTACAGCATTTTCTAAATTTTTTCTATCATCCTCATTATCAATTTGTGCATTAAATGGTAGTCCAGATGATGGTGGTGGTGTATATAACTTTTTATATAAATCATTCGATATATAAACCGGAAATGATGGTAATCTAATTGATTTGCCCCAATTTATTCGCATATCGCTATTATATTTTAATTGTTTCAATGCCATTTCAGCATCTGTACGATTCATATATGCAACAAAACCACAATTAGCACCTCTATGAAGATTTTCATGTTTCCTTGGCCACATTATTTTCACACTAGCTAATGGCCCATAAATACCAAATATTTTCATTAAATCTCGTTCAGTTATTGCTGGTTTTAAATTTGATATAAATAGATTTGTTGAATGCTTCATATTATCATCTTTATCAATATCAACAGCAGTTGTTGTTGTTGTTGGTGGTATTGTTTCAATTTTCTTATGGTTTTTTACAACCGATTTACGTTCATTTTGTAACATTTTTAATTCATCACCTAAACTACGTAAATTCGATATTTTCGAATTTCTATTTAAAACAATTGATTCCTTGTTTTTCAAGGGTTTTATATCGGTTTTTCTCAATTTTATCACCGGTTCTGGTTGATATAATTTCGATTCTTCTTTTGTACAAATGTACTCTTTATTATCTGAGAATAATGTTGCTGATTTGACAAATTTTTTACGTTGTACTATTGGAGATGTGATCTCTTGAAATGTTTCGATATATTCCTGATAAATAGCACCAATTGCTTGTTTTTCTTCACGGATTTTCTCCAAATTCGTGTCGTGTTTCTTCCTCATTTTTCTCAAAGTTCAAAATCACCATGGAGACGATGGACGCCCTAACGGTTTTTCAATTAACTAATTGTAGCTCTATCGACCAACATTGAATGTATTAGAAAATTAATGTAATAAAAAATAAATCTTCGGCTTTTTTCTTAATATTGTAACGGTTTAAAATCGTATATTTCAGTAGCAGATAATAAAAGGGGCTAAACTTTGTTATAAATTGTTACACCGTGTAAGGTGCGGCAACAATGGTAAAGTATGACATATCAACGCGCCAAACTTAAATAAATCAAGCAATTGTAACCTATTAAATCAAGCTTACATTGAGATAAATTAACATAAATTTGGATGTTCCTTTATTTTTTGCTATTACCGCTGTATATCCTCAGCCTAAAGATAATATAAATTATAGAAACTATTTTCTACATTTCCATGCAGTTATGGCAACGTTGGAAAATTGTGGGTAATGGGGGAAAAGCGCGCCAAGTTTAATTATAAGTAACTTTTTTAATTCAAAACAATATAAATACTCCTAATTCTTGAAACATTTGTTATTCTTTTCCGAAATGTTTACTCGGAATCTGTTTAAAAAAAATTGATTGAATTTAATAACACAAGCTTCTATTTTCTAGTTACATCTCTGGTATCAGTATTTTGGGAATACCAGCTGAAATTTACACTTATGGTACACAATTTTGGATGATTTTAGTATCTGAAGGTTTAGTTTCATTAACGATGGCGTTTGCATACTTACCAGTCTTTTATAAATTGCAAATAACATCAAGTTATGAGGTGATTTCTAGTGGAATTCTTTTGAAATTGTTTTGACTAAATTAAAGAAATTTTAGTATCTGAATTTACGTTTCAATCAAACTGTACGATTATTGGGCTCTATTTTATTTTTAATGAAAATGCTGTTGTATATTCCCATAGTGATATATGTTCCAGCTCTAGCTTTCAGTCAAGGTAGGTATTTCTTTAATATCATCTTATTCATAGAATTATTTAAAAAATTGATTTTTATAGTAACTGGAATTAATTTACATTTAATTACTCCACTTGTGTGTGTTGTTTGTATTTTTTATACAACTTTGGTAAGTTTGGCTTCTTAAGTCCAATGCACACTTACGGTCAAGGCACGGTCAGATCATATCGTTTGAATAGAAATCATTCACATTAATCACTTCAGACCACTACGATCAACTTAGGAGCGATCTTGACCGTTTCGGTCCGTTCGGTATTTGATCATCTATTGAGAATGTTTTTTGTACGCATCAAAATACTAAAAGAAGCGTAAAAGTACCTAATAGCAAAACCCTCTCAATTTGTTCCTTTCCAATTCTGAAGAACTGGCGTCAGGGCCGGCGCTACCGTATGGGCAAATCGGGCATTTGCCCAGGGCGGCAAAATTTCTGAAAAAGATTTATGCAGAAATTTTGGAATATATACTTATTTTATAGACTTTCGTTCTTTTTTTAAATCTATTTAGCTAATGTGTGGGTGTTACAAAGGTTTATAGGCCTAAGACTTAGTCTAAATATCCATTTATTCCTTGCCCAGGGCGGCATAAATCCTAGCACCGGCCCTGACTGGCGTTGCCTGAGTTGCTTTAGTCCTAGCGATGCTGAGCGTGACTGTTTTTTTGACCGTCAAGTGTGAATGAAGCAACAAATTCTAGACCGTGCCTTGACCGTAAGTGTGAATCGTGCTTTTTAATAGCAAAAGCAACATATGTAATAAGGAACTTTAGGGAGGACTTAAGGCTGTTGTGTGGACTGATACTGTTCAAACAGTCGTCATGTTTGGGGCATTGGTTGTAGTAATGTTAATGGGTACATCTAGTGTTGGTGGTGTTTCAGAAATATGGTCTCGTAGTTATGATGGAGGAAGACTTGATTTTTTCAAGTAGATAATTTAATTTGGTTTTCATTCGTAAAATTTTGATATTTTTGAAATTAAAAATTTCTAGTATGGATTGGGATCCAACAATACGCCACTCATTTTGGACTGTAGCTATTGGGAATTTTTTTTCATGGTTAGCTTCTTGTTCCATCAACCAGGCAATGGTGCAAAGGTGTCTGGCTATGCCTTCATTAAAATCTGCAAGAATGTAAGTGCTCCATTTTTTTTGTTTTATTTTATAAAGAAACAGAAAAACATTTTGTTTTAAAGAACTGTGTTAATTCTGGTTGTTGGTATAATGTGTCTAGTATCCATGTGTTGTTATATGGGTCTTATTATTTATTCTTATTATCATAAATGTGACCCAGTTACAAGAGGATCTATTCAAAAATCTGACCAGTTATTGCCGTATTTTGTAATGCATATAGGTGCAGTAATGCCAGGATTACCTGGTTTATTTGTTAGTGGTGTATTTAGTGCAGCTTTAAGGTAATCATTTTGATAAACTAAATAATTGTAGTAAAAAAAAATAATTTCAAGTTCTATGTCAACCGGTCTGAATTCAATGACTGGTGTCATCTTCGAAGATCTAATCAAACCACGAATGAAGAAACCTTTAACGGAAGCACAAGCTAGTTTATTGATGAAAATCATTGTTGTTATTATTGGTAGTATTTGTGTTGCTTTGGTGTTTGTTGTTGAAAAAATGGGTGCATTAATTCAAGCGTCTGGTAGTTTAGGTGCTATCACAGCTGGACCACTTTTAGGGATATTCAGTTTGGGGATGTTCTTTCCAACGGCAAATTCTAAAGTTTATCGTTAAATATTCCAAATAAAACAAATCCAATAAATTATCATTTGTAGGGTGCTTTAATTGGTGGTTTAGTGAGTGGATCTTTAATTGGTTGGATTTCGGTTGGTACTCAAATGCAAATGGCACAAGGTATTATACGTTTTCCACAAAAATCGGTTTCTATAGAAGGTTGTAATCCAAATTGGGTGGCAAAATATTTGAGTTTAACATTAGATCCAGATGTTATGTCAACACAACCACATCAGCAACAGATACCGTTTTTCTTATATAGACTATCATATATGTATTACACATTAGTTGGGACAATTACTGCAATTACAGTTGGTTTAATTGTTAGTCATTTAACTGGTAAAAATGACAATAAAGCGATTAATCCTGATTTGATGTCGCCATTAATTCATAGATTTTTAAAAACAAATGTAGAGAATCAAAAGAGTAATAATATAGAAATTAATGTTGAAAAAAATAATTCTGTTATCGAATTAAAACAGCAATGATATTATTTAATAATAATAATAATAATAATAGCATAAATAAAGATAATTATTTAATTTTTTTTTTAATTAAAATGTATTTTAATTTAAATTACCCGCCATTAATGGGCGTAACCTAAACTGTCACACAGTTGAAAATTGAGGTTATGTTTCTAATCAAAAACAATAACAATCTTTATACCTTCAAAGATAATTATTTTTTTATCAAAATTTAAACAGTAATTCCACAAAACCAACAAACAATGAAGCCATTAATGTTAGAAATAATTATTTTGTTAGTAACCTTCATATCAAGTTGTAATGCGATAAATTGTTATCAGTGTGCTGGTAGTGATCCAAAAAAACCGTTTCAGTGTAATGAATGGTTAACAGATGATATCGATTTACAACCAGAACCATGTGATAATGTCTATGGTGCACAATATTGTATAAAACATGTTGGTCGTTATGATGGTGGTATTGGTACAAAACGGTTTTGTTCATCACTTGATTTAGGCAATTATTGTAATTATGTTAAACAACCTGGTGATATTTTAACATATCGTACATGTATTTATACATGTTCAGGTGATGGTTGTAATCCAGCAAATACTAATACAAATAATTATGTAATTTCATTTATAATAGTTACATTAGGTATATTTTA
>JAZBGY010000149.1:53445-102668 GCA_037414755.1 Lydus trimaculatus | reverse complement strand
CACCCTACGTTCATTTCAAATAAAGCTGTATCATTTTTACCTGTAGGATTTAAAAAAATACAAGTATAAAAGTTGTAAAACCTACTCAAAAATGAATAATGCAGGTAAAATCTGCATTAAAAACTGTATTAGAAGTAATTAAAATTGTTCCTATTTTTTTGAAAGCATACGAGATATAAAGCATTTTCAAAATAGTGGATAAGTCAAAAAAGTTGAATAATTCGAAAACAAAAGAACATTGCGAAAATCTGACGACACCATCTGATTACTCATGAAAAAGTAGCTCGAGAATGTGCCATCAGTTATTTTGTGCGATAACTACTTATAGGAGTTTACCTGAAATACCATCGAAAATAAGACACCCTGTACTGAGTTCTAATCTCATATAAAACGGTTTCACACAACACAGCATTTCCTAGGAACCTATCCAGCGTGTTATAGGAAGGTTACCTGTATTTCTATTTCTTATAATAAGCAATAAAATAACATTAATAATAGCGTGTAATATCGATAATATTCCTCTATTAATCTCAATGGTTTCTCATGTTTTATTGGAGGAATTAAGCGTGGTGAAATTACAGTATCTTGCTTTGTTCCAAATTTTTAATCAAAATTATTTCGTTCTATACAGCACAGGTTTTTGTCGTCTTCTGGCTAGATTGTAATCGACTTAATGTGAGATGCAATTGATTATGTACGGTTGGAACGGATTTCACACGATGCAAATAATTGAGTTGTGTACCAGATCCGGAACTATCCACCCACTGCATAAAATATAAATTCGAATCTTTTAATATTGTTTTATTTATATTTATTCATTATTCGATAAAGATACAGTAGACTCTCTCTTAACCGCTTTACTCCGCTTATAACGTTGTCCGAACGACGAACGACGGAAAACAACCTTCTTTTAACGGGTCTCTATCCTAATCGACCCTGGAGCATGGGTTCCCGGCTTAATCCGGCATCGCTTTCAGCTAAACGTCAAAGGAAGTTGCCATTTTATCTCTTATTTTGATCAGTTTATTGAGGGATCGTTCTTTTTGTTGTCATGCGGCATGCGGGCAAGGCTCCGGTCAGTGTCGCGGCGTAGCGGTGTGCACTACACTCAGAATGCACATTTCAAAGGGCGACATTTTTCTGCATTTTACTTATACAGTTTCTTCATAATTATAGTTTTTTCAATTGAACATAACTTACTGTGGAAAAGAATTGCTCGGGGGTGGTAAAGTGAGTATTTGTATGCGGCGCCATTGGTTTCGATCCCAAACGGGCCGATTAAGCAGGAAGTCTACTATAATGAAATTACTAACATAAACTTGAAATAAATTAGAAACCAAAACTATTAATGAGGTGAATCTTTATATGGGAAAGAGCGAGGAGGAAAATGGTTTGTAAACTGATAATTTTCTATTAAAAGTTTTTCACGTCCTGCTTTAACAAAGTTTTCATCTCTCATCTAACGATCAGTTTATACTTGAAGAATTTCAAGATAATATCTTCTTATACAGTTCAAATATAGAATTAATCCCCTTTTATCAGTGTTATACTTATGAGTATATGTTGTAACACGTCTGCATGTTCAAATCTGGGCGACAGGCCTGTATTTGTTTTTCAGAATATCTGATTAAATTTGTAAAATTATAAAAACAGTGGAATAAAATCCAAGTAAGTGTGGAGAACTATGTTTTATTAGAAGTTGAAAACAAAAAGAAGCCGGTGTTTATTTATATATTTTTGTTTCAAACAATGTTTACGCATTGTTTTCATGTTTTTTTTTTATTGTTTACAAACGAAATTACCTTGAGATTTAGAACTCATCTTTTTTGACATTCTAGTTTCTCTTTTTTTGGCATTGTCAACACCAATTTCTACCGTTTCTTTACATGTTGAGGTAGTTTTGTTAACACACATTGATGTTGACAGAAATACAATTTCCTTACAAATAAATCTAATTTAATGTATCGAATTTTCAAGAAAAAGAAACTTGAAGTTTACTGTTTTTCCTCCAGTATTTTTTTTATTAATATTAATAGACGCTAACGGATATATGAGATTTGAAAAAGTGCAATCAAAAATTCATTATTCCCCGGAACACAATACATTTTTTATGTTGTCATTATTTCGTAATGAACGATAAAAAATGGAAAGATCGAGAAAAAAATACAAATTAAATCGCATTGTTACCAATAAAAAGAACCATAATGTCTATTGAATGAATCTGTGTGTATGTGTTACTGACGATGAGCTAGATTTATGATCGGTTTGTCCCAGGCAGAAGTCCACGTTTTTGTTTTGTTGGACATGAAATTTATCGCTGAAAGGCGAAAAAGCTGGATAACGTTGTCCTCTCTTGTTAGTTTTGTCACTTTGAATTTTTAAAAAAAAAGGAAAAAAAAAACGTATTGTCGATTGGAATTATTAATGAAATTCTGAAGAGCTGTCCAAGTTTATTAATGTAAATGTTATTTACACATGGAAAAAATTATCTGCAATTTACATAATTTGAAAAACAAATTTTGGCAAACATTTAGAATGGATTTGGCGTTATTGAATTTCTGTTTTTGTGGTTTAATACCTCCAGGGTGTTTATAAAACGTTTTGTTCGTTTGAAAAATGACAATAAATTAGTTAGTTTTGCTGTTGATAAAAATGCAGACGGTCAAATGACGGTTGACAAGTGTCCTAGCGTAGATTGAGATGATAACCGACCCTTCTCAACTGACTTTTACAGTATTAGAGAGAAACCCAGATAAACTGCAACCCTTATATTTACCACCATACTAAAGGATTAGTCAATTAACAATAATGAGCGCAATTAAAATACTGTCTAGGATAAAGTTGTTGGGTTGGCACTACATACATGACCAATAACAATTATTATGTTGCATGACGAGTAGTATAATAGTGGTATGCTATGTGTATACAATCGCTTTTCCTACTCGTTGTGCAATATTCTATTTTATAACTGCTTGTTTGATAGTTTCAAAACTTTACTCAACTGTATATCAATAGCCGTTTCAGTTCCATTATTCTGATTATTTACGTCAAAAACGATTCGGTCAAGTTAATTTCGATTTACTATAAACAATATCAACATGCTGTTTTGTATAATAACAATAACAACAAAAACGGAAACTTTGTCTTTTGTAAAACTAGCCGAAAGCGGTCTGTTTGAACTTCAAAACTGCTATAGAAATATGAATTATTATTATTAATGAAAATTGTGGAATTATAGTAGCGATTTTCATCAAAAGTAGAGAAATAAAATTAAATTTTCTATTTACCTGTTGGGGACAATTTTATCATTGTTGATGTTTATCCGTCCTGATTGGAGGTAATATTGTTGTTGTAGATTTTGCTGAAAATCTATAAAACCTAAAAAACAAAACGCTCAAAAATTGCTACCGAAACAAAACAAAATATTTTTACTTCTCTACTTTTAATGTTTCAACGTGTTTTTATTTAATTTAAAATGAAAATGTTTAAAGACACTCTCACAAGTGTTATTAAAATGTATATACAGTATGTCCCATTTAAGATGAGAATTTATTCGTTAAGTTTAATAAAAATAGTTTTTTTTTCTGTTACTAACCTGCATATTATTAGGCCGTCGTCTTCTTATTTTAAATTCTATACTAATTGACAACATATCTTTAATAGATCGTCGAAATTTCCTCGATAATGCACAATAAATTATTGGATTTAATGCAGAATTTGAATGTCCCAATAATAAAAGATAGATTTGTAATTTTGTATATTGTTTCTTGCCTTCAGCATCATCTAATAGATTTGTTATATGATATGGTAACCAACAAATTGCAAATACAAATGCTAAAAGTAATAAAATACAGGCCACACGTTTCCGGCTGCGGATCATCTTGTTCCTCTACAAAAAAAACAAAAACAAAATGATAAAACTGTATTGTTAGATTATCTCTATTGTTATTTATTTTTCTTTGTTTTTTTTTTTTGCAAAGAATGGGTTTACATGTTGAGAGTTTTGTTTCATAACCTGTTGTTTGTTATTATGGTTTTGGTTTTTGTTTTCCTAATTAATATTTTGAAACGTTATATCCCAGTCGGTGAGTTCTTGTGGCATTTACCTTTTGATGCTTACAGTCGTATCTTGTGTACGACTCTTAGGATTTATAGGTTTTTGTGGATAATACTCACGTTTGGTAGCGTAATCAGGAAACCTCCAAAGATCCTTTTAAGCTCAAAGATCCTTTAAGCTCCTTTTAAATACTACAAGTGTGTTTTTTTTTTCGGAGAAATCTAATAGTGTCACTAGGAATTTAATCGTCTACCAAACCAGACACGTTAATTTTAACATTTCATAAGAAATAAGAATCGACAAGTTAAGAATTAAAGCTCTCCACGTGTAAAAACTCAGTTCTAACATCTACAAAAAAAAATCCTCAACATTTCACCTTTTCATTTATTGAGGTGAATCAGCAGTATTTTTTATAGGTGAGTCTTCTGTATTGGATGGTCAGAAAAAAACTATTTACAATTTGTTAAATGAAAGGATTGCCGGTATTAAACCCTAAATTGATTATTTTTTTGTTGTCTACGTTCATCAGGTATTCAAAAATTGGAATAGTTACTCAGCATTTTTATTTATTTTTTGTTGAATAATCACAAAACTGATATACTGTTCTGTTAAAAACTTGAATTTATCAGAAACAGTCGTATAAATCCTAATGGAAGACATGTGAAAGTTGATAATATCTGATCTTCTTTAACAGCTATTACGATGTGTTTGAGAGATTTTTAAAATTGAACAGTAAGAGGATGAATGTGATGCAACAAAATTCTTTGATTTTACCAAATCAGATTTACTAGTAAATATTTGTAGTTTTGTTGAATCAAAGATCGATACTTACTTGTAATGTAGAGGACATTGGTTCATTTACATTATCAAAAGGCGGTACAACTGAACATAAAGTTCGACTCATCATTGAATAAGCAAACAACATTAGTATACCTGGAAAATTGCAAAAATAATATGAATAAACTTCCAGAATATTCGATTTAACAAGAATTCACAAGAACGATATCAATGTTGTTAGTTTTGACGATTATTGTTGAACTTGTTTGAAACTTTCAGGCAATCACAATAAATATTTGCCGGAAATTGAAATGTTTATTTTTTATTTATTGGAGCTTTTTTTTATCAAATAGTGATTCTAGTGGGTTTATTAAAAGGCAGGATAAACGCTGAAAGGAGATTTGTCAAATTTAAGTCAACAATACTGAATTGAAGTTTCAGTTCCTTCCATTGTAGAAAAGAGAAGTTTGACGACATATCGAGAAACAATAACATTTGATTATTGATTTTATTATTTGCCTGGTTTTATATATGAATATAAAAAGGATTTCAATTCACTTTACAACAATGTTTTTGTGATGAAGTTTCGTTTTGAGATTGAAATAAACAACAACAATAACACAATTCAGTTGCTCGGCTTGTGAGTTTTTGATCCAATTTCCCTATATCTAAATTATAATATAAATTGGCAGAAATCAAGACTGCTCGAAAATATAGTAGATGTAATTTATGTTAATTTTCAAAACCTGAATACACATGCGACTGATAAATTAAAATCTTGATAACAATTATAAGTTGATGCTAGGCACAAAACTAATCTATAGAATAATACGCATTGTTTGATGATTTTGCCCTCCTTATGCATGACGTGCAGTCTACATCTTTGTTACACGACTGATAACAATTTTGAAAACTTGAAATAAACTAATATTAATAATTACAAAACAACAAACAACTCGCAAACAATAGTACAAATATTGTAATTAAAACGAATTAATTCCCATCAATGAATCTTTAATAATCTCGAGAAAATTGAAAACACATTTATTTCAGCTGGCTTTACAGTTTAATTACTGAATGATTATTTATGTCATTGCATTTTTATTAATATCATATGTTTGTGTGTGTAAGAGAGAGAATCGGTATGTTTGTGCGTGTTTTATGTGTATATTCCTCTATTCGATAACAACATATGTTCCACTTTTAGTCATTTCCAATGTTATTAACTGTGTACTCCATTGTTAATCAGTCTATTTGCAAATCTATTGAGAATTAAGTTTTTATCAACAGGACTATCGATTTGTTAAATATTGGCTGAATTGGTTGTTTAAAAATTTATATGACTGTGATTTAAATAACAGAAGGTTTTTACCATTTTAATGAATCTCGGCTTTCTAAACTATTACGTTATATAAAATTATCAGAATTAACAAAACGATTATAGCTGAAACGTTAGCGTACTATTTCGTGACAATTTAAAAATAAAGAAACTAATTTTAAAAAAAATATGTTTCAGCTTATTTTTGCGCTACTAGAAGTCACGTATAAAGTTTCTGTACACGAACAAGGAAAAACACTCGAAATTTCTCTTTATTTAAGAGTAAAACTACCTTGGACTCATTCTGATGACAATTTAATCCGTTGTTTATGAACAATTTTCGATTATTTCAAAAATTACTGCTTAATTTTCAATTTTTTTAGTGTGACCCGGCGCATCCACCATTTTCAACTTAATTGCAATACAGATATAACTGACGATTTTCATTTTTTTTCCGCATAAATATCGAATTACTGTCTAGTAATAGTCATTATACTCGGACAAATTGATTCATTAGTGTACCAGGATAACTCTCTTTTAGTCTAATCAACCCTTGATAATGAGATTTACAACACTGACATTTTATTAAATTCTCATATAGTAATTGCTAATTGTTAATCGATTCCGTTTACTTTTGCATTTAATTAAATGGGCCAGGGGACAAACGGTGCACTTACCACCTGGGATTGAGTGAAAAATTGCAAAAATAGTGTATTCTAAGTTGACATGATAAAAAAATAAAACAAAAAATAAGAAAGCCCTAGAAAGTAAGTAAATTACATAAAAAGTTTTCGGCTTGTTTAATTATGTATCTACAAGCTTTGCCTCCTTCCGTAATTGTTTTGCGGATACCTATGTTAACAAAATATAAAATTGAAATTAAGACTTACCTGGAACAACAAACACACAAACAAACCAAATTATCCCCATAATATGCCGCATATTTATCGATGTTGATGTATAGAAATTATTCCAATTCTCTTTACACATATATTCATTCAAACTGATATTGAAAAATATGTATGGTATCTCTGGGATACGTTCACTTGTCTGTACAATTAATATAGGTGAGAATAGTAAGAATGATGTAATCCATAATACAAAAATAACAATGATTGTTGTACGTTTATTGAAGCAACGATAGAAAAAACCAAATGGACGTGTTATAGCTAGATAACGATCGATTGACATTGCTGTTATTGTGAAAATACCTGAAGCAACCGAAACACCTGTGTAAAACAGAAAATTTCAATTTAATTTATTTATTATTCCGTCTTGATAGAACTGAATTGAAATTAATAAAATTTTGTACATTTATTCCGGCAATATTAATTTGGAATTTCTTAATTGAAAATTTTCATTGACAAAGTTTTATAAATGAAAGCGATTCAAAATTGAATTCCTCATTAACTTAAAAACTCATCATCAGCATAATGTTCACGAACTACTCTATTGATCAACTGCTGTGTTTATAGTAATGTAATTTCAAGTTACTAACAAATTTTGTGGTATTTGACCGTCAAAGTTGTTAAACATAATATGTCAGTGTTGATAATGAGGATCTAAGGTGGTGAATAGGTCTGAATAAGAATGAATAGGGGAGATTAAACAACTGTTGGCTGAATGTTTCACAACTTTCTTCCGTAAACATTCATTACAATACATCGCCATCAAACAGGACAACGAATTTAAATTTAAATTTGAATTTAATTAAAATTAACTACACAATAATAGAATTTATTATTAAAATTAACAGTAGCAACAAATTCCCATTCGTCAATGTCATCTCTACAGAGTTTCTCATAGAATAATAATCTGGTTTCACTCATTGGTGCTAAACTTAGGTGATGATCAGTGGCGTAACTAATTCCAGCCACATGAGAAACTCTTGCGTTCAATTTGAAATTATGCCACTGTTCTTTATATTCTTTTCAAAAACTTACATTGTAAATATGTTGTAATTTTGCAGGCGTATTCACCAAAATTATAGATTGCTGAATAAGCTCGCCATGCAGCATTCGGCATACAGATAACGGTGACAAGTAGATCGGCCACTGATAGATTGACTAGGAAATAATTGGTAACACTGAAAAAAATCTCGGTTTAATCAAAACTATGTTTAATAAATTCAAAAAGAATCGGTAATTAATAAATAATAAGATGTAGATCAATAATTGTCTGTTTCATGATGATTCAATAAAAATCATCATCACTCTCAAACACTTCCAAATAGACTACACATAGCAATTATCAAGAAATATCTTTTAATATGTTGAATTTGGTGGTTTGAAAGACGATCATCTCAAGTAAAATGAATAAAATTTGAATAAACACACATAAATTTATAGAAATTAAATTTATTCGTATAGAAATGTTTAATAAAATAATGTAATTTATGTTTGGAATTAGATTATAATTCTGCGGCTGTTCTCATTCAAATAAACCAGAATGTTTTAATGTAGGATTTAGATGCAAATACTGGAAAACAGCCATTCAATATTATAATCAATATATTTAATAATTTTAAATGGAATATTTTTAAAGATATATTCAGTACCCACGTATGTACTGTGAGTGCTTTTAGTTTAATTAGAAAGGATTTATCGGATGTACCTTTCATTTTGAAGATAACAATTAAGGAATAAGCTACGTTTTTACGAACCGGCTTAAAACAACCGAGCTCCAACAATCGACTTTAAGGCCATTCTAGAGCCTAACAGTCCTAAGGTTGAGCCGTCTCACAGACAACGGTTTTGTGTGTTTATCCTCTGTTTGTCGTCGTCTATATAGTGAGTTTTATTACTGAAAGTACTTGAAATTCTCTTTGTTTCAGTATTGTTAAAGTTTCTAATAGCTTTAAACAACTTTGGCATCAGTAGAATAAAAGACGATAGTTCTCGCTTGTCTGTCAATTGAGAGTTGTGCTACAATAAGAAACCGTAAAAAATACAAGTTTTATGTTTTATCATTAATAATACTTGAATTGAGATGACAATGATGGAGGATATTGTGAGAATCTTACAAAAAATCGGATCGATTCTTGTGTAACAAAGTTAAAAGTAGATTAATTCCTTTTTCTTACATAATTTGAGACAATTTGAGAACTATAGCATAATAAAGGTAATTACGATATACGTTTTTATATTTAAAAAAAAAAAAAAACGTCTCCATCCTTAATCCTCTGAATAACTACAATAATTACGTGTCAGTTATCACACGACCCTCTTTTGTTTAACGAAGATTTATTAGCACTTTTTTTCCGGTGATGAACACGTATCTCTTCTGTTTCGTTTATTTTATGTGAAAACTGTCCCCGTGTGTATTGTGTGGCAAAAATCTTAAGATAAATCTTGTGAAAATATGATTCTTTATATTTGCTATCTCGTTTACTGTTGCGTAACTTTATTACAGGTAACCCTCCTAGGCCTCCTATAACACGGTAGATGTCTTCCTAGAAAATGATGAATTGATTATGTTTTCAATTCATTTTTACCACATTTTTAACATTTACTCAAAACTTTATCAAAGTAAGCAATAGTATTATCGTCTACTTAAAGTACACGATAAGTGTTTTACAAGGGTTACCACAATTTATCTTATGGTGTTACAGTGAAACCGTGTTGTAGGATGCCGTGCTATAGAAAAGTCACCAGTCCTACGCGAGGACAAATAGTAGCTACCTACAATAGTGCCAACTTTGAAACAAAATTATGCATATTTAGCAAACCATTAATGTATTAGCGGATAATTAATCAATGTTCAAAATTTATGTAGATATGAGTTATCATTCTATACAGAGTAACCAGCATTGCTGACTTGAAAAGATAATTTTAAACATATTCGTATATGGTGATTGTACTAGTAAAGAATATCACTAGATACCAACTTTGACACGTATATAATTCGTAAATTTCATGATATGGAGAAGATTGGAGATATTCAGGCTGTTTAAATTCCTAATTGAATCCGTAGACATGCCTTATATTTTGGTAACCACGAATTTGAGGAAACCATTTCGTATATTAAGTGGATAGACGTTGGTATGATAAATGTATTATGTTACGCTTTAAATACAAATTAATTATATTCAAACAGTATGTATTAATGTTATATGAATTAAATAAGAAGACGGTAATTAATGATACAATTATACTTCAATAAATATGAAGAAAATTTGATGAATTCTATAATTATAAAGTGAAAAATTCAATTTAACTGGATACGTTTCAGAAAAGACTGTTTTCACGATTCAATTATTGTAACAAGACAATTGAGAAAGTATATATGGTTGTTGAATTGTGGTCGTTGTTCGCTCTCTAATGTTTATACCACGTGACTTACGTTACCAGCATTTATTGTTTGTTTATTTCTTCTTTTACATTGGTTGTAAATTGAGAACGAACGTGTTGAACAATTTTTGGCTATCAACATGATGAATACTGTCGAATATCTTATATTTCATGTTCCCCAATACAATAAGCAACAACGTACACATTCAGAATTTCAAATAATACAAAGTATTTTTCTGGCGTACGTACGTGTTTCCTTTTTTCTATTTTAAATGTATCTATTACTAAGAAACTGCAAACGGTTTTTAATGTAGCTTCGAAATGTGACCGTGTAGCTTAATTGGTAATGCAAGCAACCGACAATTGGAAGGTTCGAGTTCGAATTCTGCGGATCTACGACTTTTTCTAATTGTGAGTAGTGTGGATAAAAATGTCAAGTTTATGGTTTAACTGGAAAAGTTAATTGAAAAACTTTAATTAAAGTCTTGCAGATGGAAATGAATTGTAAAACTGTAAATGTAGTTTCTTCATTTCAATTTGTAAATGAATCAAATAAATGCGGTTGTTTAGTGACATTAAATTGTTTTAAATGAGAATAGATTTGTTTAAAGTTAGAAACAAGACTAGCGGAAGTGATCAAGAAGAAAACTTGTGTTTGTTGTAAATTTATAAACATAGTTCCACATAAAGGAATATTTATAACTTTTATTTATCGTGTGTTCTTCAAGTAACAGGATAATTTACCGGAAATTCAAACAAATTAAACTCGGTAATCATCCATTAAAATCTTTGTACGAATTTCCTATAACTTTATTAGATTTTCTTATAGATAAGGAACAATATGATAGCTTTTATAACTTTATTAGTATCAACTGTTTTTTGTAATAAACGTTTTATGTACATCATCACGTACCTATATAACGGAAAAATTCAATAATTTTTTTTATATATATCTATACTCACTTTCTCATATATTGATCTTTAATAACAACCAATATAACTAAAATATTGGCAACTAGAGCTGCTAGAAAGACAGGAACATACAATCCAATCACGTCATACTTTTTATCCTTGAAAGCTTCATAAATTCCTTGAGTAATATTACGAATTATGTCCGAATCATTCATTTTTTTTTGTACTTCACTCTCTCGAGTTCCTCTTCCTTTTTTCTTTTCTATATTCTTGGAAAATCAGTTGTTGTGTGTTCAACTTTCAAAGCATGTTTACACGGCTGTGATGACTTAATCTGTAACAAACGACAAAAAAAAAATTGATTTTTTTTCCCATTTTCGCTGAAATCGTTGGGGTATACAAGAAACAATCTGACGCATACTAGACGACTGACGATATAAATAAGAGCACTTTTTTTCCAATATTTTATTATTTTATGTCTTCTTTATGGCAACTTATCATTGAATTTAATACTGAGAAGACTATTATTGAAGCTTTTAGTATCGAATGTAACTTACGAACAGTTAAACAACCGTGAAAGCAACACAATCACTCTTCTAGATGTTTGCCTCTCCTATCAAATGAAAAGGTAAATCACATTTGTTCACAAACAAATTAATATGGAAGAATGCTTTATAATGTATAAAACACTTCATAGTACTACTTCATTGAATATTTAATAAAGAAAACTCGATAATGCAACTAGATGTAAGTAGTACAATTTATTTCTATTCACAAGACGAGCAATGTAAAAGCATATTTGATGAGTTTCGAAACTAAATTGTATTATTCGTATTTTGTATGAATCGTCGAACTTTTAGTGAATAAATTTTCCAATTATAGAACGTGCCAATTTAAGGGAGTGAATTGGAAGCTTCAACAGACTTAACAGGGTTGTTTCGGTCACCACCAAAACTATCTATAGTATATAGCATAGACTTGTTACAAGTAAACAAATTTACAAGAGCCAGCCATAATGATAGTTGTAACGATAACGAGGCGCTTCATTCGAATGAATATCGTCTAATTATTACAACCCAATATGCCTTCATTAAGAAAATAAACGTTGGTTTTTAGACAAGTTTCTCAACGAGACTGCCATTATAACTGTTAACTATTCACTACTGTATAGGTTTTTTGAAGTACATTCACATGAGTGTGAACGAAATGAAGAGATCTAAGGATTTCGGCTGTTAACCTCAACCATCCCTATTTTGTGGTTTTCTTTCTTGAAAGACGTAAACTAACAGACGATAAACATTTCGTGTCTTTGCCATAAGCACTAACATCGTTTCTTAACTGTACATACTGTCACTGTACATACTTCTGTGTACATAAGGCAGACGTCTTTCCCCTTAACATGACACATTAAAATGCAATCAAGAAGCAACATGCATTTAATTATACCGTCTTGTAATTATTTTAATGCAACCATTTAGGAAGTTATTAGGTTAATAGTAAGCTACTTTAATTTTTAATATAAATAAACGATTATTAATGTAGGGGATGAAATTGTCCGCTGTATAAACACAAACTTTAAGATCGTCCGTGTAACTGGTGAAGTTGATAATATTAATTACAATGCTTTTAGAGAATAAATGTCATATAAAATCTAATTCACGTTTTAATAAAACATATATGTATATGTATACACACACACACACACACACACACATCATATCATAATGGAAGTCCATTAGCTGTTATTCAAAATATTGAATCTATAGGCGTGAATTCATCTATCCGTAGAGATTATCCACACACTTATGATACCGCTTGCAATCATTGTTTACATAAATCTGGATTTACATTCACAAATTCATGGAGAACTGAATTTGATTTGGTTTATGTTATGAAACAACAGGTAAGTTTTATGTTAATTTGGTTTGAATTGAATTTTCAGTATTGCAATAATTAATTATAACAAACTAATCCAATTACAATTTAACAGTTTGTTGATTTTGTAAAGTATGCAAACTAAGTTGGTGAATACTTCAATAATATTTCACAACATGACTGGTATAGTAGGTACTCTACATAAATTTACAATATTAATTATGTGGAATGTTTAAAGTGCCGTTGAGAAGAAAAATTTCATCACTATAACTGCTATTTCTTATTGTTGTAACTTATCGTCATCAACACCGGCAAGTGTCTTTTGGTTACTATTTGTTGTTCAAATAAGACAAAGTCGGATTTACTCTCAACTCAAATTACTGTCTCAAGATGAAAACAAGCAACTAAATTGGCAAGATTTAACAATGCCTTGAATTTGGTGAATTTTGCAAAAATTATTCCTTAAAACAAACAACTGATGTTATAAATCATTCAACGGTGTCTGTGCATGAGTCTGACAGCTTTTCATTGTTTCAAACGGCAATAAAGATAACGATATGCCGGAAAAAAAAATAACCTACTAGAAATGAGAATCTAACTGGTGTTGGTGTGTAAAAGCATGTTTTTCTATACTGGGCTAACTCCCCAAAAAAATGAGAAAAATGAAAACATTAGATCTCGTGGAATATTTGCTGAAAATCTCAAACATATGTTCATCAGGAATCCGTCTACTCGTCTACATATTTTCATTGAAATATATTTTTATAGACGTTTTTCCATGGTCTTCGTTTTCTTTTTTTTTCCATTTCAGTAGATACCTTGAAAAAGCTGAACAAGTTTTTTCAATGTTTACTGTAATGGTTTTTCTGTTGTTTGTTAACATAACAATCAACTTTATAAAATTTGATTCAGTTGAATTATTCGAATAACACATATCAAATGTTAACTTTAATCAACTATTTGTATTCTGGCAGCCAATTAGTGTAACTTTATTTGAATTTTACAATTGCTCAAATAGATATTTTACAAAATATCTTTGATAATATATAGACTAGCTTATCATTAGTGAACTTCCAACAAGAGTAGTTTCACTGTAAAAACTACTCAATCATTGTTCAAATTCTTAATTTTAGCGACACTAAATCGTGATTTGTGTAGCAGGTCTAAGATACAATTCTTGTTTGATTCAGAAGTAACGCTCTAAATGTTTGTAACGCCTTGAGCAAGCCACCGTTTAAACGATAGAACAGAATTAAGACGATCTAATTCAATTTCTCCACCTGCCAGCAATACAACAAAGAGAAGATTGTACAATACATCGACATATAGATGCAGGTTAATTGAGAAGGCGATCTAAAAAGGTGGTATATATAGAATTCTCATATCATATACATATATAGGGAATTCCAAATACGTAATTGATTTCAACACACAAATCACACCTTGTTAACACATAAACTTTGCATGTTCACAATTTCCGGAAACATTCGAATGTTTATTATAAATGAACAGGTAGGATTGGATTTAATTGATGGTGAGCTAAGCGACTATTAGCCCCAGGTGGCAAGTTTTAAGAGGCGCCATATCGACATCTAAGAATTAAGCGTCGGCAGTAGTGGGTACAACAATTTGGTTGGCTTGACTTACTTCATTAGTTGAGGTGTTTAGAAACTTTTATGTTGATTATACATGATGCCTGAAATTTACAAAAAACTATTTTTATTTAAAATACAAAGAATGAAATGTTGAAAACAAATAGTTATAAAAATAATCGTTTAAAAATATATAAATTCACTATAAAAACAATTCCAAATAACTTGAATTGTTATTTCTAGTTTATTTATAGTGTCCAAATTGAATTAGTGTGAAAATGGAGAGTTAAATGGGCTTTTTTTGCGCGCGAAAGACCGTATAGACAACCCACACCATTATAAACAATTGATCCAGCCTAGTTATAGATTCATTTCTAAATTTAACACATTTGATAAACATCTGGAATAGATATATGTATACATCCAATCAATAACAACAATGCAAGTGTAACTTTGAAAAGTCAAACCCTCATCAGATTAAAAATTATCACTTTTTTCTTGCAATCAAACGAAATTCGCGTTTCGTTAATGCTCAACATCACGAATTGTGGACTTTATTTAATTTAAATTTTAAAATAAAAGTAAGACGGAAAATTTTATCGAATTGTCGAGCGAAAAAAGTTGTGATGCTTTCCTTGTACGTTTACCATTTATCGTGTTTACTGCCATTTAATCAACCATAGAGAACTGGTAAATAAAAATAAATTGATTATAACGTTTCTATTGGAAATTGTGAAACAATGTCGACCTATCTGTAAGATAAATTAATTAAAAATAGAAGAATGCGCTAGAAATAAGTACTTGTCTATATTGTTATTGAATTAAACAAATATTGACCTGTTGGTCTAATTATAGATAAAGGAAATAGACCAGTGAAGTCTGTTTTGTATTTTCCGGTTGTTCTTCTATTTGACAGGCGGGCTTTCAACAGTCATCCAAGATTAATAATTTTCCTTTGAAGTAAAAATTGAATATTTTTCTGTTTCATACAAACACATCCGAGTAATGTATATTTTCAGGGTGTCAACTCGATTTTATATCAACAATGTAATCCAAAAATTCAGGAAAATTACGTTAGTTGCTCAACATTTTTTCAGTTTTACAAATAAAGCAAATTTTTACCTAAACTGCAATTATTGTCCCACAAATAACAAACACTTCATTGCTTTCATGAGATAACACAACTATTTATTTAAAAAGAAAAACAAAAAAGTTTTACTGAAATTATTTCAGGAAGTTTTTGATTTCCACTTTTATTTAAGACCAGTTTGTTTTTTTTTACATGTTTTTTCTAATTAACTTAATTAAAAGTGTTTACAATTTTCCGTGTTAAAGTTTATACGAACACTGGTAGCATCGCGCCAATGATGTAGGACGACAACGACGACGACTACAACAACAATTTCCACATCCACCAAGACAACTTTGACGCTTTTTCCATGCGCTCTTCGTGCCAATATTTCAACAACAACAACAACGTACCATCGGCTCGTTGAAGACCAATTTCTTTTCGTTTTGTCAATAAAACTGTCTAATTTTTCACAATAAACCGAACTACCATGGGAATATGGAAATTTCCGGACGAATAATGTCTGATACATTTCTCTCCAGAGATTTGTTTTACAAATTTGATGTCTATCTGTATCTTCATTTTCTTATGCAGAATTAGATCGAGATGAAAATAATAATTCTAGGAAATGAAATTTTAAATTTTTTCGATTTTGTGTAAGATTCTTTTTAGAGAACACAAATGTTTACTCGATGATCTGTTGAAAAAAATACGATTAAAAAGTACAAAAACTAACAATCGACTATAGTTGATATTAGAGAATTCTTTAATATGTAACACGTGCCGAATATATAATAAATCAACTCTTATTTAATCCTTAAAGGAAATTCGGTTAGTTCCGATCATTTCCACAACGTCAACCTGCAAATCACCTCAATAAATCTCCTAAATTCAAATGTTACTTAATTACATTTAATCCATTTTGTCTTTTGAAATCGTAAAAGATCATTCATTATCATGAATTGTGGAATTGTGGATATTTGTATGAACATTGTACGCTTAAAATATCTCTATTTAATAAACAAAAGTCGTGAAAAAAACAGACTTTTATACAATACAGATCGTAGTCATAAGAGAAATATTTATGGTCATTAGATGAGAATTTATGGGGATTTTTCAAGCGTTCGGATAACAATTTTTGATTATTTATTCTTTATTGATCAAGGATACGTGTGCACATATTTTTCTTTAATCATGACAACGCTACATGGTATGGAATTTATTCACAAAAATTTTGTGGAAAGGTAATATGAGGTAATCGATTATACCATAAACAGTAACCTTTATCAGCAGTATATCGTTGGAAATTTAATGTAATTGATTCTTTTCATATATTGAAGAGGGCCAAAAAAAAATCGTAACTTGATAATCTGACAATAGTTTTATTGAACGTATTCTGTCAGTCAACGTAAATTTGATTGTTATAAATGGAAATCATTTTTCACTACTAAATTGGTGGAATAGAAGTTGGTATTGAAATTGGGGATGAAAAAATGAGCAAATTTATTAATTTCACTAATTTAGACAGACCGGGAGAGGGGTGAAAAATGAGTTTTTGGAGAAATTACACTGTACTTTACTAGAACATTGTTTCACTTCGTTACAGCGTATTCGTGGGAGGATCAATCGCATCTACCTGTCTTGATAATTTCGAATATCCTCATTAAATCTCCGCTATCGTTGCCAACCACTATTATTATAGGAAAATCGAAAGAATCCAAATCTATGGCAGCATCTTATTTGGTTCTTTTGTCTATTTCTCCTGTAAGTTTTTGTCATTGATCGCTTTGTTCAAGTTTTCTTTTTTCCCGTAACTGTTTATGCTTCTTGTATGTAAACGTAGCGCTCTAGTCATTGCAAATCTTGCAAGTTTTACTAGATTTACCACAACTTTATTGATTTTAACCGACTTAACTTTAAAGCAGCGAGAGACACTGAAGTCAAACTATTTACTACATTACTTTAAAGTCAAGTTATCCAAATCAAAATAGATGAATTATACAACACCTAAATTCAATGCAAAAGTTGCAGGTGAGAATTAAGCGGCTTCAAGGTGAGTTGCCAATTTGATAGAATCTACAAAGATTGTTGATACTTTAAAACAAATAAAGTTTCTCTTATCTTGTATTAATATTTATCCAGAAACTTGTGCAAATACGTTAATAACAATTTAAATACCTAAACTATGCAACAATATAATTCTAATTATCAATGCATCAAATCTGTAGCCGCTAATTTGTTTAATTTACCGAACTGAAGAAGGAATAGCGTTAAGTTAACGGTAGAATTCACCATACCTAATTGGAGTTGTATAAAGGACCTTTGAATCTATACATATAAACACACAGAATTGATACTGTAGTATCCTTTAGATAATCTTCAAAGGCAACTGTTTTACTAAATAAAGATTACAACCGTCTGACAAAACCAGTTGCAATAACAACCATTGTTTGAATAACTGAGTTGTTAATCGATTGTTACAAAGATAAATTGTGTTTATTTTCAAATGAATTTCTATTATATCAAATATGCAATTTTCTTGAATTATATCTAAATATATATTTAAAGTGAATGTTTCAGTTGAACGATAATAAAAAATAAATCGATTCTATCATACGTATTATAGAAGGAAATTCCCATCAGAAGACATATTGTTATGTAAACATCATAAAAGTCATTAATACACACGTAATTATGGTCGTTTTATTTACATTATAACCATTCAACAAATGTTTTTCTCTCCTTGGGTAATCGTTGAATGTTTACGTAATTGCCCATATGAATATTCGAGATGATATCTGTTATTCATTAAAAACAAAAACATAATTAATCAACAATAACGCTGAATGTTGTAGAATTATTCATCAAATATCAGTTTGATAAAAGTTTAGGTGCATTGCTCCAGTTGTTAATCAAGACATTGATAGAAAATTGGATATAAACGACAGGATAATACTTGGAATTGAGCAGGAAAATAACGAAAATACTTGTTGTCTGTATCCGTTTTGAAATATTAGATTATGTGTGTGAAAATATTTCGTTTTATTGGCTTCAATTTTCATCATACAACTGTATATAGTTGCTTGTTGTTGTTTTTTTTGCGTTCGCTTTTATTTTCTATATCGATGGTTCGTGACGTCTGACAAATAAAGTTTAAATTAATTTTGTGAAGTAACTTTACGAAACGACTCAATTAATTAACTTTCCTTGAAGAAGCCGAATCGACTAGTAACTGTCTTTTAGCAGTTTATAAAAAAGTAACTGTTCGACTGATGAAAATCTTTTGTTTAATTGTTGTAAATTGTTATGTTGTGAATCAAATCAGAATCATTTTCGAAGGGGATTTACTTGAAATTCTACAATAAAATTTTAATATTTGCTCCCATAAGTGGAACATCTTAAAAAGACGTCGATTTGAAATTCCTCAACGACTTTTAAAAAGCGTTTCTTTAGAAGTTGTTGTTGTGTGGTTGTTGTCAACTTGAACAAAATTCATAAAGACTCAAAACGTTGTACCTATTGTACTTTTTTATCTGACTTTGATATTACAACTGACCCAAGATTGTACATCAGCTTGTACAATTTCCTGTCATTCTTTACACGTTCTTTTTCTATTAAAATGAGTTTCCCAACCGAGAATGTTCTTTAATAAAGAGATATCTGATGTTTTTGCGTGGACCATGTAACGTTTTTCGTCCGTTTTCATATTGGCAGATTCCAATTTTCCAGCACATTTTTTTTTTGGTGGTTATCCAATAACGAATCCACAAATAAACTGTAATTAAACATGTATTAAGCAAAAACAAATGTTGGATACATGTTCTAAGGCTTTATCTCGATTAATAGAGTGGTTTTTTTCATCAAATTTTCAGAATGTTAATCAAACTTTTGGCTTAATTATTGATCCTTGTTTAACTTTGATTCGATACAGTATTCTATACAGTAACAAAACTGTCTGTTTTTTTAGTATTACCGTGTCTTTTTTTAACATTCAAAGTCAACGTTATAGGGCAACTATCACTCTTTTGTTCTCAAAGTCTACAAACAGAGAAATTTTTGATAGGAGTCTACAGTTCAGTTAAACTATTTATGAAATTTGATCGAAAGAATTGTAGACAAAAGAGAATTTGAGGCTTTTACAACCTACAAAAATGTATACGATTTCTTGTGAAGGTCTACAATACAATCGAAACATTTATCAAATTTTATCGATAACTATTGTTTAGTATGAAAAGAGTGGAATGATTTATGATCGAAAAGTTAATTTTGACTATTTTCAACACAATTTGGTGTCAAGAACATATTTAGATTGTTTTTAAAACCATAAATCCTTATTGTGGCATTACACACGAATGAAGCTTTATCGTATAGTAACGTGTTTCTATCATTAGATTCGGCAAACGTACAAGTTAATGGTATTAAAAAAAAATATATACAAATTATCGATAAATCAAATGTAAGAAATAATGATGTTGTTATGAGTACATCGACAAATTGGTCTGACGGCAAAGCTTTCAAGAGCGATGCAACAAAATGTTCCACAAAATAATTGCACCCTGATGCATTTCTATCGATTATACTAGCTAATCTCGATAAAAATGAATCAATTTACAAGATGCATTTATGTATGTTGATCACGAAATGTCATCTGAAATACATGTTCAATACTGAACGTTAAGGCCAGTCTCCACACGGACACATTTAGCCAGCAACATATACTGCAAGCGTTGCCAACAACGCTTGCAAAACTGTTTGCGGGTACTGTCTACACTTGGCTACAAGCCACCGCAAATTTCCGTTTTAATTACGTGTCCCATGTGTCTTTTGTTTTCCGTTGGTTGACAGCATAAATCCGTTCATTTTACTATTCACCGTTTACTGTGGTTTATTTTTCTTACATTTTAGGGTTTTATATTTCATATAGTGCTGAATTATGACCAAAGCACCAAGAATTATAAGTATTTTACAATTATTCGCCAGCAGCCAACTAACTAACCACGTCTACACGGCACACACATTGCTTGCAACATTTCTTTGATGTTTATTCATTTACTGCTCTCGCATGGAACAAATTGCCGGCGTTGACTAAGTTGACCGGGCACGTCGACAGCACTCAAAACTGCTGACTTGCACTACTACCCACGCGAGAAATTTCATACAAGCAGCATGTTGCCGGCTAAATGTGTCCATATGGAGACGCGCCTTTAAAATATAATTGCTAAACAGTTGAATGATCAACAAATCTAAAGTTGTGTTTGTAGTGAAACTTGTAAAAAGAAAACTGTTATTAGAAATACATGATAAACACACCCTAAGTTTTCATATAAAACTTATATCTACCAGATGGTTGATAGATAATCTTCCTTGTAATATCCAATAGATAATATCTAATGGAAATGTTTTGAATCAATCTTTTTTCTTTGCTTGGATATAACGATTAGTAAACACTTTATATCAACTTTGTACGTTCAGTTTAAAGAAACTCAATTCAACTTTTAACTTATTAAATATGCTATCGTTGAAAAGTTGCTGTTATAAGAACTGAAAGCTCGTAAAATACGTTTTTACAGGACGTCCGTTGATTAGCGTAATTTCAACGTATATATGAGTAAATCTTTTAACATCAATGGCTTGATGATACAGTCTTTACTGTATGTTCAAATCTAGCTTATTTGTTTCCTCATAAACAAAACAAATATCTATCAGTATTCGTGACCAACAAATCGCTGCTCATTGGACATACTGTATATAACTATTATAAGATATTCTGTCATGTGTATATACGAGTTTGTGATTAATGAAACTAGGTGAGATTATGTGTACAAGATAAACATACCATAACTGAAATTGTGAGTGGAATAAATTCAACAAACACTCTGTAAATATATGATCAACTATAACGTTGTTGATGATAATAATAATATTAATGATGGTAATGGAAGAGATTTGAAATTGGAAATTTTTCCAAGCGTTCGATTTAATATACTTTTTGTGTACATAGATAGAATCAATAATATTAAATCAAATAAAATAAGGTAAATAATCAACAGATGAAGGATTCTTAACGAATGATGCTATTTTAAAGAAGAATAATTTCACTTGAAAGAAAGATCGATATATATTATCGATTTCCACAAATGATAAGTTTGTTCCAATCATTAGCTAGAAACTGTCCAGTTCTCTACTTATGCGCAATATAGAGAAGATAGTCAATTAGTAGACGCTGTTTTGAATTTATTTGTCGTGAAGATTCAATAGAAATGTGAATAGTAACGAATCTAAGATTTGATTGTATGATGGAACAAACCTTATTTGTTCTATACGTGCTTACTTTACAATCTACAAAATAATCCATCTAAAAGCAATGTTTCTTTCCTCTCTAATTTAAATTATTTACGAGACAACAATGAAGACACCCTTCTTGTTGGATATTTTTTTTTATTTGTGTTAATCCCTCAGTCAAATCTAAAGTCTTCATTGATGTACTTGAAATGTAAGGAGTTAACACGGTATTTATAATTCCGTTTATATTAAAAGTTCGACGAACACGATATTTCCATCAATTTTAGTTAATTTACCAACTTCAATATTTCAAATTAATATCTATTGTGTTAAATTGGTCTTCATAATGTACAACCTAGGGATTCGGTAATTCAAATTATTTTAATCACAGAATCAGTTGCCAGTCTGGAGATATATAACTTTATGGGTTTCTTAAATCGACAAATTTTGAGGACCACTAATTCAATATAACGAGAGGATTAAATGTAATAGATTTTTTGCCATCAAAAGTTCCCAATCCGAATAGCAATAATAACAGTAATGATGAGCTCGATACTTTTATATTTCAGTAACGTAAAAAACGATAATAGTAGTTGATTTATGAGTTGTATAGATTTGATACTATACGATATTACAGTTGTAGCTGGCTGTAATATGGACTACTTTATATCAAATGATGATAAGAATACTTTTGAGAAAGAATTAATTAATTAATAAATATGCTGTAAAGACCATGAAAGCCACAAGGCCCAAATAAACTTAGAAAACGAAATAATTATTATTGTATTGAATCTATCCAGAATAGTCATTAATCGTAATCTACTTTTCAATATCGTCTAATGTTCAAAAGTATCGATTTATCCCATTTACAAGTTACCTTCAAGGCTTCTTCCACTGTAAAAAAGATACTTTTGTTAGACATTATCATTCAAACTCTTAATGTCCGATTCATCTCACTTTTCTGCATGACAACTTAAGATCGATCTTGCCTAACATAATGCTTCCTATGTTATTTAAAGATCGTGTTATAAGAGTGCCAAATTGTATTGAAATCGTGATTTCCTAACACCGTGTTATACAAGACTTGATTGTATGTATATACAGGCTAAGGCAGTTCATCTAGGAACATAGGGGGAACTACAAGAACCGCGACAGTTCTCTTTCAAGATTAATTAGGTTTTCAACGTCCAACTCTTTAACATGTGACTCCAGTAGGTCCTTTTTAGGCCAATGGCCCTAATAGTTTTGTCACTGATAAATGAGTATCTTCATTTTCAAATCCTTTAAAATTGCGATAATTCGAATTTGGAGCGTATTAATTGAGATTTTTGATACCAAATAATAAATCGCGATAAATCGAGAACCGCAATAATCGAGGTTTTCCTGTAATCTGGCTAAACCGGACCGTAGAAATTTGTGACGCCTCAGGGTCTATGTAGATTACACGACTCGACGCTGTAAGGAATCGATTTGATTTGATTTGATATATGTAGGCATGTGTACTTTTTGCTTATTTTCTTACATAAAATTTGACTATGTCAAACGTTTAACTCGATTTATATTTTTCCATTAAAATATAATATATTTTATGATTTAATGTAGTGGTTCTGGCATACAGAATACCTTATCGGATTATACCATAAATATACTCGATTTTCGATTCTCTTTCTTTTTAAGGTACATGAAATTAAATTTACTTTATTTCTTAGAAAATGTCGACTGATTTAAATGTTAAAAAAAAATTCCATAAATAAATCATAGAGTTAAACTAACATTACCACAAATCTCCTTATTTCCCAATCCCAGAATTTCAACATTTCTTCTTCTACTTAAAAGAAATAACAAATAAAGTGGAAAATAAAACGTAAAGAAATGTGTCGCTTACAGCACCAATTCCATACACTTCTCTAGTAGGATTACGATCTAAAAAGCTATAGATTCAAGTTGTTTTATTCAACCGTTAACAATCGTGTGTGTGTTTGTGTTTTTTTCTTTATTTATTTCTACCGTTTATTGTTCTTTTAACACAATATAAGTTTATTAAAAGTGCATTAGTTCGACCCAATTTCGGATGGAATAATTCCACTTAAACAACAACTTAACAACCATTATCGGAAACTAATTTCTCGAGGGTGTAAATTTTAGTTTTACTTATTCACTTAAAAAGGGTCGAGATGAGTGAACATGATACAGTTTCAGACTTGACTGGGATGCTAAATCTAGCTAATAAATTGTTTAGTGGCTATTGGATGCTTGGTAGAAATATTTATTAGCTTTAGGAACAAATCTAGTGAATTCATACCTTATAAACTGATCTTTTTAATAAAATATCGTCGTCTTTTATTCATAAATAATTGTTTCATACCTGTTGAACTGTCTTTTAGCTGTTTTATACTGTGTAACTGATTCTACAAATATTTTCAATTCCGGAAAGATAATTCTCAGATTGATGCATTGCTAGGATTATAATTTTACTATAATTGACATTTATTAATGTTATAAATTTTAGATAAACTGTAAGTTGCGTTATTGGTTTGATAAATTGACTTGAATGTAGTGAATTTAAACAGGACTTTAGCGAAATCCTATTCAATAATTTTTATTTGAATGAAATGTAAAACAGAAAACGATCATAAACTCACTACAATGTGTATAAAAGCTTTTGTTTTTAAAATTAACGATACATCATTTTTTTTTGTTACTTGTTTTATGTAATTAAAAATTAATGAATGTGTATTTAATGAAATACAGACATGTTCATCAAACTTTAACATCTAGCTTGTATCAAATGAAAGTTTATTACAAAATTTAACTTGATAGACTTGATGCTTTTGAATTAGAAATATTCATAAGTGAAACTTTGTAGTGTGTATCTCATTCCTCTAACAACGATATAAGTTATAAAGAATGAGAATCTTGATTTACATAAATCTCGGGTATATATTAACGAGAATTTGAAGCGTGTTTCATTAACGTTTTGATATTGTGGCTTTTTTTTCTAAATATAAAATGGCATTTCTTTTCAGTTCCTGTAATTTTATGATTGATGGATTGACAGTCTTGATCAACGAATCAATCATTTTATTCGTTTTAGCGTTTTAAACCAGATATGGGTAGTATAATACAGGAAGTTTTCTTCCATTTTTTTTTATGTTATCTTTGAATTTCAAACCTTAGCTACTTCCTATAAGTTAATAGTAAGTTTTTTCTTCTTCTAAGTATTCTTCAGGCTTTTGTTCGCGTTGTTTAATACAATTAACTTCATTCGAATTTCTAAAGAAGGAATATTTCTTATGTTACGTATATGTAAATATCTAGTAGATATATATAGTTTAAGCATAAATTTCCCATCAATCTACTTTAACTTAGATTAAACGTAAAGTTTAATTAGTTGATTTCTATTAATGATACGAGCAGTTTCAAACGTTTCTAATTTATATTGAAACAAACTGAAATTTGATTCAGTAGAACTCATTAAATACAGCAGTATCACCTTGTAATTGTTACAATTCAACGATATTTTACAACCCAAAACGAATATATTTGCAAAGCCGGAAGGAGGACGTGGCGAATGTGGCGCCTGCCATGGGCGCAGACACTTGAAGTGTGTGAAAAATTGTCGTTTCTAATACGAACATAATAAAAATATCCAGAATTAGATAAATAGAAAATAAGTGGTTGGACGTCTAAAGGTGTGATTTCGTTGCGATGTCCAGCGTTCGCATACTGCCGCGACGTCTGACCAGTGACGACCAGCCGTTATGTTCACATGTTTTGTTAAAACTGTTTGGCGTTTCCGTTTCTAAAGTTGTAAAGTGGAAAGTGCTTAATAAAAAAAATCGATCCAGAAACATTAGCGACATTGGTTTTAAAAGAAGATGCTAATAATCTAAAATTATTGTTCTTCATACGAGCAGAAACCCACAAATTATACAAATCTTGCAGCCAAGATTGATATGACAGAATACTCATTGAAACCTACCTTAAGGCCGATGATGAAAAGTCTAGAAGCGTTTTGAGCTCAATAGAGACCAATTTTATTTTATTTTGAGTATCATTCATGTAGATTTGAAGAAATATTGGTTGGCGTTCGCGTTTGAGTAGTCGAGACGTTACGGCTACTAGACGACCCGTAATAACGAAATCACTGTCATTGTAGCAGTGCTCGATGGCTAGGCACCGTGGCGGGCCGGAAACACTAGACGATGCAACAAAATCACACCACCTACTTTTGCATTCACAAAAGCCTTACTCTACTATCTTTGTCATCATCATGATGAAACATTAGCTGGCAAATGTATCAGACAAGGATCGAAGTAGATAGACATTCTCGGTTAAATACCGCACATTTTCTGTTTATCTAGATAACTATAGCTTAGAGATCCCTATGCCCGCCGGCACCAGTCCCTCAATTCGTATTAAAATGCTACAATCTGAAAAAAACCATGGCCGTTTAAATTTTAACCAACTATAAATTTTTCAGTGCTGTCATAGATTCCGAGGTGGGGGAAGTGGATTCAGAGCAGAATGGACAACATACTTGCAGACGCACACAATATAGGTGGAGAAGTTCGATTTTTAGGTTTTTTGATATGTAGACCATGGACTTAGAATTCATGGACTCCGAATAGCGTAAGGGGGGAGTGTAGCCTACCACTTTTAGAGACAGATAGCTTGTGCCGGGGCAGTCTTATTCTTTCTAACTAATCGTGAGTTAGTGTTAGATAGTACATACGGAGTTAAATCGGTAGAACAAACCGGTAAAATTCGGTAGAATTCAGTAGATTAGACTACTGTATAATATGCGTATGCGTTAGAAAGAGATAATTTGCCCCGGCGCTTTTCTCTGTCCTTGAAAATTGGGGTGTACAAAACTCCACCGTTGTTTAGCATAGGGATTCGGAGCCCATGTATTATAAGTTAAAAAAAAATTATGTAGGCAATAGGTGTGGGGTGGCCTCGGGGAGCCTAGGGAGGCCCGGTTCTTCCAGATATTTCACGAAAAATAAATAGTCCAAACCTTTTGAGAAATACTTTTTAAATACAGCAGATTTCCTCTAATTGGGCTATCGGTTTATTGGGATGGCCAAAACAGATATAAATAGGTAACAGGTATGAAACAAAGTTGCTGGAATCAGGGCCACCGAGAGCGAGGACGGGCCCCGGTAAAATTTTTTCTTGGGCCCCAAAGATAAATGACTAAATTAATAAAGAAATCATTGTTTTAATAATAATAATAATAATAATACAATAAAGACAGAAGAACTAGTTGCAGGACTACAAATCTGCTTTTCGAAATTTGCGATTTGAAAAAGCATCTATAATGTCCGAAAAGTCGCTTTTTTTTGCAAGTTCGGCTTCAACTTAGTTCATTTTCAGACATTTTTAATACGCGATAAACAACTAAATGATCGCTCCACCTGGGCAACAACAGCTCACATTTGCTGGAGATTAGATTACCTAGAAAAGAGGTTTATTTAATTTGTCCTAAATGTCGTACATCTCTTTTTGTTTTATTTCTAATGAAATTTTATCTAAAATTGTTCTCCCCTAAGAAAAAATATCAGAATTCAACATTGTATACGGGTGCCCAAAAAAATATTTGTATATACATTTATACATGTGGTCAGAGGCTGTTTCGGGCCCCAGACTACCCCGGGCCCCGGTAATTTGTACCGTCTGTACCCCCCTCTTGTCGGGCCTGGCTGGAATATAACAATAATCTTAGAAGCACTAATGTCATTTAATTGGATTTTTTACAAATTATATTGTCTTTTTAATAGGAGTAATTAATTTTACAAAAGAATTGTCGGCACTTTTAAAAATTCGCGCTTCAAATTGTGTTGACATTATCAAGCGCCCTCTCATGATAAATATCTGAATCAAATTAAGCGCCATTTTAATTTCTCTACAAAAATTGAAAGTTTTTCGAATTTTCTCGATAATATTACATCATAGATTCAATATTTTGTTGATTTTTTTTAATAATATTGGCGAAATTTCGAATAAATTTGTTATAAATTTGAAAATTTCGTCGAGCACATTGTGTATGGTTGGCAGCAATGTCTGTCTAGTTTGTCAAATGTCAAACAAAACATATTAAAAACTTTATTAAAATTTTTAAGGGAAATACTTGTTTAATTATTTTTTTTAATTAATAAAAACAATCCTGATTTTATTTAATTTATATTGTAAATAAATTGTTGAGTGATATTTATGTGAATTTATTCAAAAAAATTTTAAATAGTCATAACCTTATATGACCTGTCAAGTAAACTGTTATGTTGTGGTAAATTTAATTAAATAACATCATATTATTGCTAATATTAATTATTTTATTAATTGTGCTTTATTTCCTTTTAGATTGCTTCATAGTTTTTACATATAAATTAGCTATGAAATTGTAGAAAGTTGGATAACTAACATAATTGTAACATTATTATGATGAAAATGCATATAAACAGTAAATTGTATGTAAATAACGCTACTAAATAGTCGTTTTTTTTAATTTAAAACCACAACCGTAAGATGTTCAATTCAGGGATTAAAGGAAATCAAAGGTATAACACAGATTTTGTACAAAATAAAAAAAATAACCTGTTGATGTTTACAAAACAATCTGTTTTTGTAGGTGTAACGGTCTAGTGTCACCACCACCAATTGTTAAAAGTGGAAGTATAGGACATACGAATTATAAAAAATTGATCAAACCCAATAGTAATAATAATATAAATAATAATAATAATAATAATAATAAATGTAATAATGTAGATAAACAAATTGATACAAATTATGATAATAATAAAGTGAAAATTGAATTGGACGATCAAGATATTGAAGATAAAATAACTGCCCACAGTATTATAGGTTTAAGTAGTGAATATATAAAAATTAACAATAATAATAAATTACCATTACCTGTAAAATCACATTTAAAATTAAATAATGTACGTGGAACACATCATGAAGCATTACAACGGATAGACAGACTTGAAGATTTCTATAATCATTACCAACATCATTGGTTTAGTGCAAGTCTTGAAGTAGTTTTTATTATTATTTTATTGTTTTATTTAAATTTGTTGCATTACAAAAATGTTTTTAGAAATTTAAATTAGAAGATAGATCCCGTGAGGAACGAATCGAGATAACACGGCACGAATTTATGCGTCATTTACAACAAATTATGCGTAGTAATGTTGGTAAACCAAATAAATTACCAGAATTATTAACAACAACAACAACATTATCTTCATCATCATCATTATCATTAAATTGTAGTAGTAGTAATAGTAGTCGTAGTAATAATAGTCATCATAAAATTAAAACAACACGTAAAAATCAATATCATACAGGTTATGATAAATTAGTAAAACCTGTTATATGTGAAATTGATGATTGTTTACAACCAGCATTACCATGTACAAGGCATTGTACATTACATATAATGTTAAATCATGATCAAGTTTTATTTAATTATTGTACAGCAAAATTTGCTGATAATAGACAATGTTCTGTACCAATATTTGATATCAATCATGAATTACCATTATGTCCGGAACATGCAAGGAAAAGGGTAATGTTTTTTTTTTATAATCATAATAACATATTTATAATTATTATTTATTTTATTTTTAGGATAATTATAAATTATATCAAGAAGCTAAACCAAAGAAATTACGAAAAAAAGTGAAACCTTCAGCGATGATACGGCCACAGAAACGAAATAAAAAGAAAAAGAAATCGGTGAAAATGAATGAAACGACAAGTGCAATAATGGATATGACTGTGGTTTCTGGTAGTTGTCTCTCAATATTTACAATTTGCCAAAAAATTACATCAAATAGGATTATTTATTTTTTTTTTAAAAAAAAAGCAGCAAATTCCTCTTGTTTGGTTAATTTCGAGTTTATAAGTAATTACAGAAAAAGAGAAATTTTTAACAATAATTGCAAAATTGTTTAAAACGTAACAAAAGTGTGAAAAATCAAACAATAGTTCCGAAATTATTTTGCAATTTCGTCGTGAGAATCGTCTATTACGTAAAACAATATTATTAACGTTATTAATTCAACCTTATTCTTGATCTTAATTTCTTTCTTCTTTTAAATGTATCAACTATAGGGGAAAGTCGTGTAATTTGAACCTTTTCGATTTTGAAGTTTCTAGACAATTTTTCGGGTACTATCCAAAGCACTACCCTTACCCAGTAAATTAGCAATTATATTAAAAACATAATTGACATTATGAGAGTAGAAATCACTCTTTATCAGTTAGCATACTATTTCTTATAATTTTTGTCCGTGCTTTGTTGCTGTTGTTTGGTAACGTAAGGCTATATTTCGTAAATCACTATACAGGGTTGGTCAAAAGTCCCGGAACGGTCAAATATTTGCAAATTCCATGAAGTTAAAAATCTGAATTTTTGCAGATAGTAAACTTCAGTTATGATCTATTGATCTAGGGTGTTTTGGTGAACTTGGCACTTCCGCTTCAACCGGAAGTAGCTGTCAACTTGCCTATTTTAAATAGAATGCTATAATTTTTTGGGCAATTTTGAATTCTACATGTTAATCTTGATTAAACTGTATTAGGGTTCCCTATACCTAACTATAATTATTTGTGAGATATTACAGTTTCTTCTGTTTTCATTTTGATTAAACTTTATGATATAACGAGAGTTGATATTTAAAAAATTAATTTCATTTCCGAGTAAATGTTGGTTATTTGATACAAAAAGGCACCTAATGCCCTTTTTTATGAACTACACTAAGATAAAGTAAGGTACTATTCTTAAAACTACTCAGATTTGGGGTACCAAAGATATTTTTTAAGATAAAAAAATTGAAATATCTCACAAACGGCTTTAGTTGGGTATAGGGAACCATAATACAGTATAATCAAGATTAATATGTAGAATTCAAAAATGCACAAAAAAATATACCATTCTATTTAGAATAAGCAAGTTGATAGTTACTTCCGGTCGAACCGGAAGTGCCAAGTTTACCAAAATACTCTAGAGTAATAGATCATAACTTAAAACTACAGTATCCCAAAAATCAGATCTTTACCTTTACCAAATCCTGAGATATTTGACCGTTCCGGGACTTTTTCCCAACCCTGTATTATAATTTAATAAGGAAATGTGTAAGATCTTAGACTAACTCTTCAGTTTGTGTAATTTAGACCACCAACCCAAGCCCAATTTATGCTTATTTGAATGAATATCGTTCTAAACTACGTTTTTATAGGTATATTTATTTATTTATTTAACTGTTATTGACGGATAAAGAGCAATGGCCATGTGCCTATGGAACTCGTGAACATAAATATAATGGATAACCAGGTAACTACTATGACCACAAGAGTCGAAGTAAAATCAAGATGATTATATCCTGAAGTGGATTGAAACAATATCAAACGTGCAGTGGAAGCTGTACGAAAAAACCAGATGGTTGTAAAGCACTTGGAGCAAATTACACAATATTTTCATAATTCAAAATTACAGTTTTCCAGTATGTCTCATATTTAAAATTTTTTTCTCAACTGATTGTAACTAGAGATCGCTTGTTGTAAATTCTATAAAGACGTATTACATCTTTTTTTTATGTGGTCCAAATTACACGACTTTCCCCTACAAAAGACTAATTAAGGCTTGTCATTAATTAATGCATCCAATTAATCCAACATAAAACACAATTGTTCGACTTGACTGTTTTTATTAAAGGATTAATTAAAAAAAAAATAGTGTATTTTCGGTACAAAATGCATTTAATTTACTCCAGATATCAGATAATTTTGATTAATGTTTATCAAGTGTTTTATCAGTTGTTCATAATAATTTTTAGACTAAGTTGTAGCACAGTCAGATCTATGGCACCCACAAACATTATACTTTTTTTAAAAATTTCGCCTTCTCGCCTGAGCCTAGATCCGACTCCGAGTTGCAATCATAATACTATAAGTATTCTTCGATTTTGTTTCTAGTGCCAAACTGAGCCTTTATAAAACAAATAATTTTCGCTTATTCCCAACAAAACGCAATAAAGTCCTTTCTCTTTGTTAATAAGAAAAAAAATCTCATATGATGTGGTTTTTTGGCAATTCTATAATTGCCAGTTTTATTTTATTTGTTTTGGCTAATATTATTTTATTTTAAGAAGATGTTGGTGAGGTAGTTGAAGAAGGTTCAGAACTTGAAGGTGATATCCACATGGATCAAGTACTCGGTTTAAATGAATCAGACGCTTTAGAACAAGTACTAGAAACACAAGCTTCACATTTATTAGAAGAAACTGATATCAGTACAGTACTTAGTACGATTCAAGTAGATGAATTTAATGATTTATTTACAGGTTGGTTATTATTATTATTATGTTACCATATTTGGGGGAAATTATTATTATTATTATTTATTTTTGTAGTGAATCGAAATGGTGAATATGAACCATCACGGGAGGAAGCTGAAGAATTAGAAAAAGCATTAGCTGCTGTCGATAATGATGTTAAATCATTAGAAAAATTAAGTCAATCTCAAGGTTTATTAGATTCATTATTAGATGAACATGCATTAACTGAATCATTGGTGCAAATTCCGGATGTTTTTCATAATTATTATACGCCATGTGGGGATAGTATGGTAGCACAAACATCATCATTTCTCTTGCCTGTTGAGCCACAATCTCATTCTTAATATCAATAATTTTCAATTGAAAATAAACGAAAACAAGAAATACCTTTACAGTACAACAATATTTAGACATTTTTAACTATTTAATTTGTAATAACTGTCATATAACTGTATAAAAATCTGTATATAATTGTTTAATTATTATTATTAGTTTTTGTCTTACAATTAGAACAAAATAATCGATAATTTAAAATAATAAATTACAAACTTTGATGGGATTATGGTTTACTTGAGATCGGGGCAGCGTTTCGTTATTATTGGAGTTTAACTCAGGGCCCATGTTCCTTGTGTTTTTTCTTTTTTTAAAAAAAAATTGCCACGATTTATAGACCAGTTCTAATACAAATCATACACTGACATTGCGACTAGGCGCCGGTTTTACAATCCACGGTTAAACCGTTATTCCTCGACTAGATGAGGCTGGTGGGGAAAATAGAACAATTATCATAATAATGAGATAGCAAAATGAATGACGTTTTCTTTGCTTTGATAAAATGTGAGTTGTAAAACGACATTACTTTGGTAAGCCACCGCTTATCCAGGCTTATTCGCGGCTTGTAAAATCGGCTATAAATTATTTTACCATCTGTTTTGTTTGATTGTCATTGTAAATGTTAGTATTTTCGTGCAGTATTGTACACTCTGATGAAGACTTGATTGATTCGATAATCTGGTCTATTGTTCGATTGTTATATGCCAGTTATTACCGAAACAGTTCGGGTATCGAGAAACTTTTTTTTAAATAAATATAATTGTCTAAATTTAATAAAATTGGTGAACATTTCTGATAACTGTACAGTAGGTATGTGTGATTCCATATTTCGAATGGCAAAAAAATAAACGTAATTTATTTCTATTTATTTTTTAAACAATTCATTTATCATTATTTCTTTTATATGGCAAACTACTAGTAAAAACAATTTTAAATAAAATTCATAGAATCAAATTTAGATTTTGTTTCTTTTATGAAAAGAACAAGCAATATCATGTTTATTCACAAATATCTAGAAATATGGATTTGACAAAAATGATTTTGTACAATTTTTAGATGTGTATAGAAAATTTTCTAGGATGTACTTTGTGATTAATTTTTTTTGTATTAAATCGGAACAAATTATAAATTAAATTGAAATTACACCACTCTTCCACTACACATCAAACAGAAGCATTTTGTGTTGTGTACCGTTAAGATTTGTATTTATATATTTAGAAAAAAAAGGCCTTTTATATTATATGTTGATCGGTTTTATCAATTTTTGAAATAACAACCACCGGTGAAACAACATTTAGTAAGTGTACGTAGATAGTTTCATAAATTGTTTACATGTGAAGATTCAAAAAAAAAAAACTGTACATATTAATCATAGAATGGAGAAATGTTAAACAATAATAAAAGAAAAAAGGAAAAAATTGAACAATTTTCTATTCGACTCTTTTATTTCATCGAAACTCAATTTACAGTGCAAAAGGTTCTTTTTTTTTGTAATTATTATTGTTTTATTTTTGTTTTATACAAATTATCACATAGTGAACATGTTTTGATACTGCAGAAGATTACGTGGTGGAGGGGAGAGAGATAACAAATTAAATTTGATTATTTTTGTATGTTCGCTCCATACATGCTAAAATTACCAAAAAAATTGTTCAAAACACAAACGTGTAATTTAAATCAAACAATCAATCAACAACAATAATAAAATTGAAATAATTTAACTGGGTCTCTTCTGCAGATGTTACTACTGTTTTGATGTTGTCATTCTCTTGCCTTTAACAATAACCGGCTTATTTCTTATTGTACCCTTTTTACGTTTATTACTTTTCTTTGATACGAAATTTTGTGTTTTTACTAAACGATTTGCAACCGGTATACGCGGTCTATTAAATTCATCCGGTTTTTTCACCCTAATAAATCAAATCAATTATAACAACATAACAAAACAAAAAAATCATATAAAATAATCCTACCTGTATATCCGTACAAGCCAATGTTCAGTTGTATAAGCCTCTTCTAAATAAGTTAATTGGAAATCTTTATTACCTATAACAGAATTACGTGTACGATCATAGCCGCCAGGTGTACGATAATCCAATTTCAATTCACCAAATCGGTAATAACTTAATTTGTACATTAATGAATTGAGTAATGTTGGTGCACCTTCGGCATCAACACGGAATTCACCATGTTCAGTAAAATAGTCACTTTCCTACAATTTATGTTGTTTTTAATACAAAAAAATCATTTAAAAACCAAAAAAAGTATGAATTAAAACGAAAATATACTCGAATATCTTTCGGATGTTCACCTTCGGCGATCCGAACCATCCATAAGAATTTATTAATATCATCCCCTGAATAACCAATAACACCACCAAATATTACAAGAACATAATCAACATCTAGCGCTGTCATTATATCATATGCAGCTGATTCATTCGATGACATCGCTTTACCAACTAATGCTATATGACTATTATTCCATGTATTATTATCAACTAATGTTGTACGATTCGCCATACCAGCAATTTGATAACCATAATCCCACCAACTCATCACACGTGCATCATCATCTGTATTCTGTGATAACCAAAAATATGCTTCACGAAAATCATCAAGTATTTGTCTTGTACCATCACTACCATATGATGCTAATACAATACTAGGACTTGAATATGCATTACTTGTTACCCATGTACAATGTACAGCAAATAACATTAATAATAACATTATTACAACTGTAACAGCACTACGTAGATTTGCACCAATACCATCAGTTTCTTTATTTTGTTCATGACGCATTTTTGGTACACGACCAGCTTTATCATATAATCGTCGATTATTTTGATTATTACCATAATCATCATCATCACTATCATCAGTACGTATTGTTTCATCTTCACGTAAAAATAATTCCAAAAGAATTGAAAATGCAATACCACTCAATATACAAACAACCGGTGTTAATGTTAACATTAAACGTACCATAACACCAGCAAAATAAACCGCACTTAAAGCGTATAAGATGACTAAACATAAATATAAATATTTTAAATTATTGTTTTGATGGATGAGAAAATAATAGAAATTTTACCAAAAACACGTTCATCATTAACATTTTTAATGCAATACCATAAACCAGCTGGAAATGTTGCAACTAAAATATGCAAATCGAAAAAGAATGAAAACCATGTGGTCGGTTGATGTTCAGAAACTGAAGCTATTATCGGTATATGGATTTTAGCATAACCTGTATCCCATAATGAATAAAATCTAGAAAGTTTTCAATTAAAAAAAATGCAATTTTTTTTTGGCAGATTATATACCTTCCACTCCATGGTGCTATATATCCGGCATAAGTTAGAGCAACTACAGTTAGAAAAACAATACCGGCTGCAATTAAACCACCAAAAACTACCAATGATTTAAATTCAGATTTCGATAGCATTGTTTGTAGATATTTTAATGTAGCCACAGCAAATAATAATGCAAATACACCTAAATTTATAAAATAATTGTTGTAACAATTAAATTAGGATTCCATCTGCGATTTATAGTCGCGCGATTGTCCAGTCACAAGAATAAAGGCGGGTTTAGACATGCATGGATTTAGTGGTGCCAGTGAAGGTTTACACACATTTTCAGAAATTGGAATTTTTAGCACGCCAGTTTCAGTTTTGACGAATTTGCTTAGGGAACAACATGTCGACTGAACATCACGAAGCCTGTACAGTAGTCACTAACAACTGGCGAGCCGCCCTACAAAAACTTGTTTACACGTGCAAGTTATAACGCATTTTTTTTTCTGGGGGTGTGAGTCACCACTGGCGCAAGTAAATTTCAACCGCTTGCAGACTTTTCGGTCCATGCATGCAAAATTTCAACTTGTACGCAAGTTCATGTTTACACATGCAAGTTAAATTCACTGGCGCGCCACTTATTACTGACGCCACTGAATCCATGCATGTCTAAACCCGCCTTAAAACTCATTGCTTCAAATACAGGTGCATTCACATTGCAACTGGCCTTATTTTTGCTGCAACGCGACTGTTGATCTACCCCAATGCATCCACTCCTCACCCGAAATAAAAGAACGATCAAACAAGCAGTTTCAAAGATATTCATTTGCAAAGCGATTCATCTGTTGCAGTATATGTATGCACCTAGATTTTCTGCGACAGCGACTTTTGGTTGTCTCGCAACTAGAAATCACAAGTGGAGTCTTTGAATTATTACCAGAAGCTGCCATATGTTCACTAGTACGTATTGGTTGGAAACCAACAAATGGTATTTGCATTGATAGAATTAAACCCAAAATATAGAAAGTTGTGTAACTTGTGAATAAACGATTAGAGAAACGTCCCATTAATAATAAAACAAAAACATGAAGTGGTATCAAATTTATGATAAACACATAACCACCCCATGCAGATACCTAAATTAAAACAGTGGTTTATTTAGCAAATAAAAAATAATTGCAAATAATCGTGTTGTATACCATATAAAAGTATGATAATGATGCAGCAACCGCCCAGAATACCGATCCAGTCTTTACTGATTTAATCCATAAGAAATATGTGAATTGTAATGCAAAAATTGCAATACCTTCATTATCATAACTACCAGCAACTGAACGACTTATATATCCTGGTACAATAGCAATAAAACAGGCTGCAAATAAACCAGCGCCAGCTGACCATAATTCTTTGGTTAGGAAATAAGTGGAGATAGCTGTTAAACCACTGTAAATTGTTGAAATTTCAATAATTGTCCCCAAATACTACACACATACAGGTTGAGACATTTCATCTAGGAACATAGGAGAAACTACAACTAATAGGACAATCTTGAAGGTGGGTAATTTTATAAATATTCTACCAGCTATCTCTTTTCAACCCAAATGAAAGCTATAACATTGTTTTGGAGCTTTTAGTGTCTTTTATATCCCTAAATGAAATGTCTCAAGCTGTATATGTCAACAATTTACCTAAATATAGGTGCTAAAAATACGCATATATCCCGTATATGTACATTGATATGGAATAAATGTAAAATATAGTGTATGCTTCCTGATGTTATCATAAGGCCGGGATAGACTGTTCCACCGACAATTCGTCCTAAAGGATACCATGCCCGTTCGTCAAACCAATTCAAGAAATTATAAAAACCATGTTTTACCATATAAGCAGTAGCTCTATAATTAAACCTAAAATAGATCAAAATTTGTTTGTTTTGTTTGTTTAGTTTGTGTGTTATAAATAGTGGATTTTATGATGTGAAATATATCTACCATGGATCGAATTCATGTATGATACTCTCAAATCGGATAACAGCAAATAGACGTGATGAGAAACCGGCTATCCATGCTAATAATAATACAACAAATATAATTAAACTATTTATACCAGTTTTACTATTTATTTTTGATGATTGTGATGATTTTTTTGTAGTAGTAATATTAGTTGTACTACTGCCGGCTTGGACCATTTTTGACAAATATCAAAAACATGACACGCACACACAATACTCGTCAGAAGAGGTTACTTCTTATCTTTATGCCTAAAATACGACGATTTTCATTGGTCGAAAAAAACAATTTATAGGTGACGTATTTGACAGATCTAAATATAGGAAGAAATCCCAACGTTGCCATATCGTACAGAAAATTTTATGTTTCAGGGTTGCGTTCACAAATTAGGAGAAACAAAATAAAAGCAAATTACATAATTTGAACCACTGATTATGAGAACAATAAATTTAAAACAAATATCGGTATTTGTACATTGTCTTTTGAATTAATCAGACTACAGAAAGTCCCATTTTTTTATTGTTAAATCAAACCATTAAATGACAATTAATTTTATAAGTATCTGAAAGACAGTGGTTTTAAAACCGAGGGAAGGGGGTGAAATTAAAACTAGAGTAATGCCGCAATTTTCGGGCTGAGAGGAGAAATCGCTCGTTCTCGTACCTGCCCTTGAGGCGGCTGCGGTTTGCATAATTGCCAATAGTGTTCAACTTTCAGCCATGATTGTTTTGAATGACATTCAGTAGCGCCGAGAATAGATTTTAGATTTGTTTATACATACAAAATTAAAACAATTTATTATCAATTGAAAGTATTATACAATAATTAATTAATTAATATCTATTATTGTATGATACTTTCAATTAATAATAAATTGTTTTAATTTCGTATTTATTTGCATATAAATTTTAAATATTTTATTGACGCTACTGATTGTTTTTTTAGCCCCGCCCATATTTAAGATTTCAATACTATTGGCAATTATCAAAAATTCGTCAGGGGAAGCGATATCCGCCCCACAGCACATTAAGATCAATGTGATCTCTACCCAATTTATGGCCGGTTTCTGAAAGCATACATATCGATTCGATAAAGTTATCGATTCCATAAACTGCAGAATTGGTTTCTGAAAGCGTCAATAGAAGATATGGATTCGATAAATAACGTTCTGTAATTTATAGGAGCTACTAGTATGATAAGATATGTGGCTCATGAATAGTGAGGTCCTATTAAGCTTCGATTAGATTATAGGAGTCATTTGGCCTCTTTTAGCCTTCCTGAACGGCGACCATAACTGATCTATTATTCTTAACCCTCCATCTATTGATATCCCAGGAAAGATATCGTTTTAGCAAAATTAACTATCTCTCCGGAATAGTCTTCGCTACTTCAATAGTCAACCTGCCTAGGTGCGTGAGTTTTATGTGAGCCAAGGCGTCACATTTGCATATCTGTTCAGAAGTTTCATTATCCGATCCGCATAGTCTACATCTTTCACTATCTGACTTGCCCAGTTTTTTGAAATCGTACATCATTGAACAGTATCCAGTTAAGAGTCCTATCACAGGTCTTAGTTATCGTTCTTACGTAGGTCGCGAAGCTTCATAGCATTCTTAGGTAAATAGACAATAAACTTTTTTGCCTTTCGCATTCCTGGACATTGTCTCCAGTGGAATATTTCCCTGCTCCATTCCCACGCACAGATTTCCTGCCTTCTATGGGGCTTGGCTAGCCCACAGAATCTATTAGTGGAGCCACAGCTCCTGTTCTTGAAAGGTTTTCGTTTCCAGCTAATACCCCATGCCAGTTGTCTCAGATTGATGACATTCCCAGATGACTTTCGACTCAAGCCTATAGGCCTTTTTAAGTTTTGAGCACTGCCTGGCTTTCTGTAAAAATGTATATTTATGTACCTTTGAGACATCTTCGTAAACACTCCCTAGCGTACATTTCTATTGCAAGCGAGTTTCGGCTTGTATTATGGTAGGCAACTTTCCCAGTGTCGTAGCTACTACTCCAAGCGCCTATGGCTCAAGAAATAAATGGCGCCTTTGTAGGGAACGAAAAAGATAAAACAGAACAAATATGCAATTTTTTACACTTTTTCTTGTCTGTCACATTTAAAATAAATAAACATTGCTATAATAGTTCAGTGATCCTTTAAATTCGGCGCCTATTTCAAGTGGCGCCTATGGCCGTGATCACCTTCGCCATACCCTCGCTACGGCACTGAACTTTCCTAAAGCGATATGGGTGCCCTGTAATTATATATTCCTGAGCCAGTCCCATTGTTCATTTTTGATCCATTCGCGTATCATATGGAGGATTAGTAATTTAGTTGACCTATACAGGCTCTTAAGCTACGGTTTCCTAAGAAAGCGGTGCCGCTATCTAGCGGCCGTAATATCACTTGAAGCGGCGGACGTAATAAAACGGCCGTCCAGAGATGTAAAGTAAGAAAAAGCGGGCAACAGTCATGTTCACCGTCTCACAAGAAAAAACGTTCAACAACTGTTTACCACCGCTATATCGACCGTCATTTCAATGACGGCACCGCTATCTTACGGCCGACGTTCTTTAGGAAACCAACCCTATTTGTCTTTAATGAACACTGTTTTTGTGACGTCACCCACCGCAACATTACGGCCGCCACATAGCGGTACCGCTTTCTTAGGAAACCGTAGCTTTACCCCACTGGCGGTCTTCTATGACTACATTAAAAGCGATTTCGAAGTCAAATTTCCTCGGCATGATGTTGGATGATTTAAGACGTTTGATTACATTCCGGGGGTTGTTCCTTAGAACATTTCCGTTATTTCTGATATTCAAATTACATTTGTCAGTTACCCCGGGGTGACATGAATAAGTATAAAATGCGCCAAAAATACACTCACCGTATTTTAGTAGGTTACGGTAACAGCTTATCGAACCAATCACTCGTGGAACGATTGTTTTTATCATTTCTATAACTTTATAGACCCAATTGGTATTGAATCAATAAGAATGCTTTCTGGAAACCGCGTTCCTTGTTAACAGTTTTAGAATTCAGTAGGCTTCCATTTAAGAACTATTCCTGTTGATGATATTCGTCCAAATTTATTCTTTAATGAAACAAATCGCAAGCACGGATGAAACGATAAGTAACCACGCATATCACTATAAGTTATCTCCCTAATCGTTTTGATCTCTTTTCCTGATTGGTTGTTGGGGATGTTAGTATCACGTAGGATTCCATTAAGGTAATACTGATGCAGTTTCATTCAATTGAAAACGCAATAAGATTTGCTCAAAAATGAGCATAGAATTGAACACTAAGGAAGCAAGAAGTTATTAGGATAGTAATTTGGGCAACTGGTAATGTTATTTTTGTTTTGTTGGCTTTCCAAAAAAAAATTTTAAAATAAAACTTGTTAGCTAGCAGATATCTCTAGAGTTAGAGTAAAAATGTATAAAGAACACTGGTGGTTGTAGAAAAGTGGATTAGGCTTTCATTGTAGACCCCAAAATTTATACAAAGAGTTTATTTGCAAAAATACAAATTTAAATACAATTTAATCCGCTCATCATTAGATTGTTGTAGCACTTCCATCATTTTATTGTAATTCTCAAGGCTGGTAATTGTTAAAGTTGAAAGTTTTGGTAATAATCGAACAATTAAAATTAAATCTTGTAAATTTTTACGATTTTCAAATAAATTGAAATAGAATTCAAATTGTTGATCATATTTTTTGAAAAATACTGATAATGATTGTTTCAAAATATCAACAAATAAACATAAAATTGTATCACCAAATCGACTTAATAAATCATGATTCAAATCTAATATTTGTTTTGCAATATAATCAACAGGTTTATCTTTAATTAACATTAATTTCAATAAAACAAATTCATTGAATACTTCATAAATGTGGAAAATTTCACAAATTTTTTCTAGAAAGACAACAAAATACTTATCATCAGTTATTTGTTTTGATTGTTGATAATTATTGTAAAGCAACACGATAAATTCACGAATTCTTTTACGCACATTCTTCTCATCTCTATCATTCCAATAATTGTTTTTAAATTTATATAAAACATCCCCTACTAGATTTACAGTTGATTGTGTGCGATTTTTAATAACAAAATCAACAAGAAAACCATCAATTTCCGTAATATCAACAAAATCCTCACAAATTTGTCGACATAATTCGCTATTTGTTGTACGTAATTTCGATAATAATCGTTTCTTAATCGAATTTTTATTGAAATTCGTTAAAATTCCCCATAAAAATTTACAATAATCGTCACGATATTCTAATGGAATTAACGTTTTCGCTAACAATTCAAGACTTGTTGTATCCGTTGATTTAATGCCCTTCATTTGGATTTGTAATAATTGCCACAATTCAATATTAGGATTTTTTATGAAATATTTCAAAAGATCACCCAAAATCGGTAGTTGTGTTTCTTTTAAATTATCATACACAGTTTTCGTATCAGATAAACAACAATTTAGGTGGATTGCATGTTTACTAACCGAAATATTTCGTGTATTTTTTATTGTTTTTAATAATAATTCAATTTGATTTTCTGGTATACGATAAAAACAACAATACAATGCTCTTAAGGCATATTTTAAATAATCACCACGACAAAATTGTAATGTTAACGGTAATATTAAATCGTATTGTTTCAAATTTTTCAATTCAGTGACAATGGTCGATTGTAATTGATATTTTTTACGTATCTCTTCATTATCTAAATCAACTTTATCCGTTTCTGGTTTATAATTATTAGCAAATTCTATATAATCTTTAGATGGCATTAATATCGATAAAGCTGTGATATAATGGTGGAATTTATCAGTATCGTCTTTATGTGATAAGAGATAATCGATAAATTTCTTATCCAAATCTAAATAATTATAATTCTTCAGTATTATCCATGTTTTTCTGTGACTAATACTAAACGACCGATCGATGTATGTTTTATGAAGATCGAAATAATCGACAAACGATTGTGGATCGTATTTTAATAAATTGAATAGAATCGGTGTACCATAAACGGAGGCGTCTACAAATTTGTAATATTCCTCTTTTATTGTTTTAGAAATATCGAGTTTTTTTATACCGAAAATAACAAATAATACCCGTCGATCATAAAAATGGAATGCCTGACGGTGTTTCATCAAAATCATCTCAATTAATTCAACAATTTTATAATTTTTTACAATTTCAGCAATATCAATCACATCATTACGATGATTATTGTTATAATGCCAGCAAAATTCGATTATTCTTAAATAAAATTCGCAAATTTGTTGACAATTTGAATCATCCTGTGGCGGTACTTGTAATTGAAGCAATCCAAATATTAGTGATTTTTGTAATTTTGGATTTTTGTTCAATATTTGAAAACCACTAACACTAAAATACCGACAATTCTCGTATCCTATTTTCGTTAGGATTTCATCGAATTTTTGCGTTTTATTAAAATAGAACTGCAACATTTTAATCAAATAAGTCATATCAATATATGAATATTCTGACAAATTGGTGATGCTGTAAATCATATCCCAATGTTCTTCTGTTAAACGATCAACAAATTCGTCTTTACGGAAAATAATCGAAAAGAAATTTCGAAATAGTGATTGTTCATCGTTTTTAAAACGTGTAAGGATCAGATCACCGATCACTAACAACGAATCTAGATCATCATTTATCAAACAACTTTCGGTTAATAATTCAATATATCGACCACGTTGTGAACTGTTTGATGTTGTTAAACGGTCTTTAATTAATTTTAAACAATTCCCAGTTTGATAATATTTCAAATAATCATCATTCTCGTTTTTTTCGTATTTTAATTGTGCGTATTTTTCACGTTCCCGATTATTTACAATCAATTTCAACACGTTTTCATTAATAAATTGTAAATTATCGTCGAATTTCTTTGAAAATATCGAATTAAATGTTGTTTTATACAAATGAAAACGCGCATTTTTCGGATAATATTGTAAATATTTCATCAAATCCAAATTATCTAAATTACGACGTGGAAAAATGTCGAAAAAGAATCGATCAAAATCACCGCATAATTTTTTAACTAACGCATCTTTACGTAGAATTTCTGTAAAATCTTCTGGTTTTGTTAAAATTCTAGTTTTCTCACTAATAACGAAACGTTTTGTTGTTCTACCGCCTAATTTAATTTTAAATTCGTATTTATCGTGTAATTTACAAAAATATTCGGGATTCTTTTGGGCGATATACACGAAAATTGGATTTCTATCGAAATACTTTCGATCATTATCAAATTGTTGTAATTTCTCCAAATATAAATCAATCAATTCTGGATCTTTATCGAATAACGCTTTTAACTGTCGGTAAGTTAATTTTATCGAATTTTCGTTTAAAATGTCACGAATCTTTGTTTTATTGCATTTATGTAGAAGATTCGTCGCTAGAAATAAGCCATAACGTTCTGAAATCTTATCGAAAATCTCATCATAATCACTCTCTTTAGTTAAGCGGATTTTTTTAACGATTTTCAAACGTACAATATACGATAGTTTCGGTAGAAAATCGTTAACAAATTCGTCAAGATCAGTAATATGGAAGGCACGTTTATGGAACCATTGTTGTTTCGATAGTTTCTTAATTGTAGTATCATCACCATTTTTGTAATCTTCAAATAATGCTGGAAAATATCGGAATTTTATTAAAATATCCAAACGAAAGATACGTTCTAAATGTGTTGTGGGTTTTAGATTGTTTGCTATCAATTCCAAGTCTGATGGTGAATCTTTTAAATTCGTGTATTGTTGTAGTAGATATTGGAGATTTCTTCGTCGTTCACCAACAGTAACACCAGCTAATTTATGGAAATCTGTAATGAATTCTCGGCCACTCATATTCACAAATTCCTGGAAAACACACAAAATTCTTAAAACAGTTACAGATAGCAGGAATATTGCACAATATGTTCAAACAATATTTTCTCTTAATAATCGATTATTTTAGAAATAATTACCTCTGAATTCTACAACGTATCAATCAACGGGTGTTGCTAGTTGTTATTTGTTAATAATTGTTTTCTTATTATACATTTATTTACTCATTAAAATACACCAAAACCGGTTTTGCCACAATAAAAATGAACTACTGCGTAAATCACTTGAACTACTTTGCATAGATAATCTAATGTACAGTGAAGAGAAGTATAATTGGTTGCATAACCACTTATACTGTTGCTACAACTATTGTTTAGGTCCTCTATCGGATTTTATCTAAACTAAACGTGAAATTAATTGTCGTAAATGGCGGTAAATTTAAAACACCGCTTATTCCACCGTTTCAAACGTTTGATGATATAGAAACGAATAAAACAGTCTCATTAAAGAATTATTAATTCCATACAATGGAGAAAATATCTAATGTTGAACTATAGAGCGACTTTTTTCAATTAAATAGATATCTTTTTATCTATTCTTAGAAGCGTCATTATAATAATAAAAAAAAAACGGATTTTCTCCAACGCTAATTAAATAATAAACTTGAGACTATAATATAGACGATTCAATTAAAGACTGATAAGCTCAAATGTATTTCGAAACAACACAATCGACTCACTATTGATTAAACCCCAAAGTTGATAAATAAATAGCGGTAATAAAAAAGGGGGATTCTTGACAAGTTTAGTTATATGTTGGCGCCTACATTATTATTAAAACGAAACTGAATCTCATATTTTGGCAAACCAAGGTCTAGGACAATCTAATGAGTTTCTATTTTTTGAAATTTGAATATTCTGTTATTATAGTTATCCTGTGATGACTTGACTTCGACGATTCGTTAACAATTAGTTTTTAATTTTGCTTAAACAGATGAAACTCTCTGATGGAACAGATGCAGACCGGTTTCGGCCAACTGCTAATTCTTCGATGACTTACATCTATTAACGAGGATTCTCTGTCCCGATATTCCCTACCAATACGCCAATACCGACAAAACAAAAGGAGGAATCCCCAATATTGTTGTTGTACAGAAGCCGAGTTTGGATACATATTAAAATCACGATCTTAGCTTATCCATAGCCACTATACAACACTAAATACATGCGTTTAGTTGCCTTCCGCTTCTCGTACAGTTAACCGTATCGGGGACTGGTCCTCCTCCTCTTCTTATTATAACGCACATGTGCGTGTATGTGTATACGTTATTTTATTCAAATTTCAATTGAATTTATACAATTTTTCAATAAATCAATGATTTCTATAGCTTGATTAGTGTAAATTGTTTAACAAATTCGAATTCGAAATGACACACGATAACAATCTGGTGGTGTTTAGATTATAGTGGAAAATTGGTGGAGGTGGTGATAATAGTGGTGTTTTTATAATAATTGGAGAATGCTGTAATGATAATTGAAGATTTTTAAAATCTCCTCTATCGTCCTACAGGATGATGATTTCGACTGTTATTTTCAGGTGAGATTTGTGACAAAATCTGATGCGACTGTTAATTAAAACATCAACAAACAGCCTTAAGGTTCCTTGGTTATTTTGTTGTTGCTTTGTTTGCTAATGAATTAATTTTTTTTTTGGTAAATAATTAATTACGACAATGGCCTTGATTGGGAGCTATTCTTTCTGTTGTATTTCCTAAAATAAATTCGAGAAATTCCTATTAACTATTGGTGGGAATAAAATGTCGGTCGAAATTTGTTTTTGATTGATCGATGTTGGATTACAGGAATTAAAGAAATTCTGTTAATTCCACCATAAATATCGAATGTTTTATGTTTATCAAAACCGTTGTTGCTTTTTTTTTTATTATTATATTCAGCACAAATAGAATAGAAACAGATGAATGTTTAAACAAAAAAAAAAGTAATAACAATAAAATAAATCACACTTGAACATAAAATTGTTGATGACTGATGATGGAAAGTATGTAGACTTTTGTCATCTGTTTTGATGACCTTATTCGAGTTTTTAGGGGATTTTCAGGAAATTCTTAAAATAATCGCCCCCAAATCGAAAACGCTTCGATTGTATTAATTTCAGTCTGTATTGAAAATTCGATAATTATTGTCGAGTCAGAACGATAGAAGATCTAACCGACAATCAAAGGGATCAGTCAACAACAATAACAACAACAACAACAACAACAGATAGGATCTAGTTATAGAAAATAATGAACAATACTCTTTATTGATTCAGTAATGAGAATATATTTGACCGCAATAACACTTAATCTAATGGCAATTTCGATATTTTCTATCGAGAGAAGCAAAAAATAAAAAAATAATGTCAACTTGTTGATTTACAAGAATTGTTTAAATGTTGAGAAATTATAATTTAAAAAGATAAATGCAGGAAAGTGAATTTAAAAAACAAAACGGTAATTTAATGTAGAAATCTCACATTATCTCATATACGGGTCTCAAACATTTATGTAAACACAACAGAAAGCTCCAAAAGCTGCTTTTAAAAATAGTGTTACGAAATTATAAATCAAAATATTTATATAAAAAGCACACACAATAATAAAACAATTATGTCATTATTTTATTATAATTTTTAATTTATTTCGTGTGGCCATATTTTCTCTCTATTGAAAATAATTATTATTAATGAAACAATGCCATAGGAAATAGATGATTTTCAACGTATTCATCCATTGATGCGACATGCATATTTATTATTTTTGGGTGCATTAATAGATTCCAACTCGTCTTTTACCAAATAATAATAATAATAATAGTAATAATAATTGTTATTGTACCCAGAAAGGTGTTTAGATGAATGAAACGATATTTTGACATTAACAGCTGCAAAATTTACAACAATAGAACGGTTAGAATTTCGACAAATTATAACAACGATTTCGATTTTCGATTATATATTTATGGATAAATGATGGATATTTATTTGGATGATTATTGTACTGTCAATGGGGATTAAAGCTCCAAATAGGGCGTTGAAATACGAATATTTACCGAAAGCTACAATGGGTCCAGAACTATTTTCCAATGGTCTCTCCATGACTAAAGTTGTACGCAAAATTTATATTATTCTGTTCGTAAAAGCTCAAATCAAATCCTTTAAGTGAGGCATTCTGTATACAACTATGCTAGACAAAATAATTGTTTGTAGTGGAGAAAGTTTGCAATTTCTGGAAGAGTTTCAATCTCTGTCTCGATCTAGATTGTAATCGCCATCTCTAGTTTTAAGGTTTTGCCACTGTATTTCAGTAATTGCTGTTAGCGAATTTGTAAATAAGAAACTATCTTCTGATTGTATCTTTTAAAGACAAGTTGATCAAACCGAAACAGACGATATATAGATTACCAATGTTGAAAATTCTGGTCTCGTTTTCTCACATTTTACAAGTGCATCTTATCAACATTATAGTCGATTTGATAAAAACTACAATTATTCTATTCTCTATTTATTTAGTTCCCAAATAATAACAACAATTATTTAGTATCCAATTACAGCCTCTTATCAAAAACGGAAACTTACAATGTTAACATTATATTTACTCCATAAATCTCTTTAATAAATAATAAATAATAAAATTCTTTTTTGAACAACACGACATCGAAACGGTATCATTAACAAGGAATTTATTAATTACCTTTAAAGTTGGAACATGTTAACACCTACCGAGATCTCTTGTCTGATATCAACCGAATTTCGTCAATGATTTATATTAAAGACTATTTGACCTGGCATACTTTTGTTTATTGTGTCTGTGATTTATTGTTGAAATGTCTATTATTGATGTGGGTTATATAAAATTCAATAATTTTATTACTATCAAAATTACTACAAATTAATTCACGCGAAACTTTAAAGTTTTTTTTTTGTTTATTCATAAATAAAAGATCAAAGGAATTCTTAAGGTTAATATAAAAGACAATAAAAATGTTGAATGTTGACATCTTGATTTGTGTGGCGGACACCACCTACACGAATTCTTTATTATTATTATTATTATTATTATTATTTTTCCTAAACAATTCTATACACATATATGTAATTTACATTTTATTCGTAAATGTCTAAACAA
>JAZBGY010000149.1:0-46901 GCA_037414755.1 Lydus trimaculatus | reverse complement strand
AAATAAATAATTGAAGTTGACCATAAATCATTAATAGTCGTGCTAGTAATGATAGATAACCTATCGATTGAATTATGTCACATAGTAAGCCTCATGAATGAATATTTTATCAAATTTATTGCATTAACATTCGATAAACAATAAAATAAACAACAATTTTTCCAATTTTGTTATTTTTGGAAAATATTAATAATTTGGCGGCTAGTTCAAAGTTGTAAGCTTTTCATCATCTGGTTTTTTTTTTGTTGGTTCGTTCCTCTTTTGGACGACTATAACTGGCATAAATTCATTAATAACGAAACCAGTCAATCTAAAACTGTCGTTAAAAAACGAGAAAAAGATAACAAACCGGGATATCGTTGGTAATTAATTTAATCTTGAAGGGTAATTACTGTTGCACAACACAGCAACAACAACAACAAGTTGGAATTCCACCAATAATTGCGTAGCGAATTAGTGGTAGTCATGATGAGTCAAGTTCAATTGCCATCTGTGTTTGTTTAGAGAAAAAACGAATTGTTGATTATAAAATTTAATTAGTATACTCGTAATGAATATGATAATAATTAATAGCAAGTTACTGTTGACATGTTAATTTTGGTGAATGGTCATTATGGGTCGTCGCCAGGGTGGTATTGGAGATATATCCTCGATTGTAACGTGAAGACAACGCCCGACCACTTGCGAGGTCCTTAAAATTCAGTTGATGAATTATTGGTTTCTATTGATTATTATTCATTAATTTTTTTTCCCAATATTGATCGTACGTTGTAGGGGATTGTAGAGGACAAGCCCCTTTCAGATATGGTCCAGGTATCGTCGTCACGATGCTGTTAATTAATTTTTTAAAATCAACTTGTCAGTTTTGATTTTTGATTTTTTATAGAAATCCTCCTACGTGATCATAATCAAATCAGAAAAGGAAAAATTCGATTTGATTTGATTATAACAAAAAATTTCTCCTGAATCCCTTGACCGAATTAAATGCAACCGGAAGCCCAACCTTTAACATTGATCCAAAACAGTCTTTATAGATTTCATTCATTTGAATATTATAGAATTAAATAATAATATATTGGGTCGTTCAACTTTCCAATAACAAACCGCATACCATTTCAGCTTTTTTGTTGTATTACTTCCGGATTTTCCTAATTCTCCTCAACCAGGTGGTGCTAATTTCTCTCTTCTACAATCAAACAATAACGGTCACCATTTTTTATTTCTCGATAATTTATACGATCTACCTGTATAAAATCAACATTGTGGCGCCTATAATCATTCAATAATTTAACAATAACAACAACACAAAAGGAATCTTGCAGCACGTGTTTGGCAATGTTTTTATTATTATAATTAAATGTGTTTGGTGTTTTATAGAAACATCTTGTGAATTTCAAATAGAATACACACCAATTTCAAGCCAATTTAAACGTAATTGTGGTGGCTGTAACGGATCATCAAGTCATTGAGTCATTCTCACATTAATGATCAACAAAATACAATAATGCAACTTTTAATTATAAACCATAATGCCGTCAATTATTACAACAACATTATATAAGAATCAAGTAGGCTTGTCGTTCAAAATTATCCAGGTGGGCCCCATTCTGATAATGGTCTCGTCCACCTACCGCCCACAATTCTAAATTAAAACGGATCTAGTTGGGGGAAGTTGATGAGGTCCCGAAAAAAAAAAAACAATTTGTATTCTATTTAAGCGATTATCTTAATCTCTATTTTATAGAAAAACTGTTGCGTTGATTGAGATCAAGATAGAGACAATCCTGTGCACGGAATACTATTTGCTTTCTAAAATTATCCAATAAAAAATCGGTGTTTAATAATTGAGTTTAGGCGCCTAGCTAACACTTTCAAGCATCCCTCAGTTGTTATTTCAGTCGTGTTCCTACAACATCGACCATAAAATTACATCTAACAACCATAACGAGTTCGTCTTTGCATTCATTAGATAAAAAGTGTATGCACTTTAAGTGTTATATAGAAAGGGGTCGATATTAAAATAGATTTAGGGTAATATCTAACAACAATGTCTAAAAAAAGATAAGAATTACATCAATATAAGTGGAAAATTTATTTTAAAATATTCCCAATTGGGAGTGTTGAATGTTTAAAACATCACACTATTCAGTGGTGAATTGAAAAGTTGCCCACACACCCTATTTCAATATATTCCACCCAATCACAAAATCACCCTAATGAATTGTTGAATTTTGTTCTTCAGTCGTTGTCTTCTTCAGTCCACCGTTTTTATTGATAAATTTGACCTAAAGTAACCTATAGAGTGGTTTTATTCTTGAAAGAAAAAAATCGACAAATGTCATCTAAATATCAAGCAATGATATTCACTTGAGTCGTCTAGTATTTGATTTTCTTTCATATTTTTTCAAATTTTTTTGTTTTGTAAATAAAGCATTATCCTTTATGTGGATGTGGAATTTGTGGTGGCCGCTGCCGTTGCCGCTCTACGTGCTGCAACAGCTGCATTTCTCATTAAAGTCAAACGAAACTGCATCAACATTACTAAATAGGTTGCCATAGAAGTGATTGTCTAAAATTTACCAAAAAGTTTAGATAAAATTTTTGGGCAGAATTCTAGCAAAAATAACAAACCGCAGATACGAGTTTCCTGTTGATATTGGCATATTGGTTAAGATTCATAATCGGTGGATTCTTATCAATTGCTGTTAAAAACATATACACTTCTTGTCTGGTTCGTTCATTAATAGCGCTTAAATTAACTCGTAGTAAACGTTCACGAAATTCCGGCCCCATCTTCCTTGAAGCATGATGTGCCTCATTACAAATGATATAAAGCAATGTCATACAATAGAATGCAATAATAAACAATCCAGCTTCTTTCATTGATAGACCATGATCGAGTATCTCAGTTAATGAACCATAAGTAGCAACAATTGTTGTCAACATTATCAATAAACAATAAATCGTATATAAACCACTGTAGGCTCTACCTAATTGTTGCATCATATGTGATAAATCTACCCATAGATCACGGTAAGCTGCTAATAAATCAGCTGCATCTGGTGATTTTAGAGCATTATGTAGATTTTGTGCCATCCAACCGGCTACACGACCTTTTGCTGTACAATTAATAAACCATAACGAACATAAACAATTCAACATTGCTAAAATATGATAATAAGCGAATGTGTGCCATAATAACATATCTGGTTGTAGATAGAATTGTGCAAGCATTATAACAATACCAACTAACCAAGATGCTATACATAAACTATATGTGATTAATGACAAATTTTGAAAAATTATTTCAACTCCAGTCACTTGATAATATTTCAATTGGAATCTTGTCCACATATTTTTAAATTTTGCAACTTGATTACCATTCGTCCAAGCACTTAATGGTAGTAGAAAATGTGGTATTAATATACTTAAAAATATTATACCATAAATGTATTCATCGAAACGTTTTCCACGTTGTAATAAATAAATTAGACGTTCTTTTAAAACAATACTAACGAAAATTGTTTCACAAATATAGATGAAATATGCCCATAAACTAGCCGGTGATATCCATCTAAAAGAAATTTGCCCATTTTTTCAATTAGAATTAACATAAATGAAATTACCTAAATGTTGTTCTTCCAATGCGCCGTTCAATTGGCATTACACCCATAATTTGAAACAATACCAACAAACTCTTTGTTGTTTGATAGAAATTATCGTATTGATCAAGTAATTGTGGATCCGGACCATCTTTAACATCATCACCACGATTAACTGCTGATGATACAGCAGCAACATTTACAATATTCGTTTTACGTTGATGTGGATTTTGGAATTGTTGAAAATTGCTGTCATCTGGCTGATCATTGAAATTTTCTGTGAATTGTCGATGTGTCATACTCGGTGATTGTTGTAATTCGACTGATTATAGAATATAGTGTTGTTCTTGAAATGTCAATTTTGCCATTAATATTAACACATGGTAATCAATCATTATCGATAATTACTGTATAACGAATTTAATAAGGTGATGTTTTATAATTTATACGAAAAATACCTAGCTGGTTATATTAAAATTGTTTTTCTTCTCTTGTATAATTTTGATGTAATTTTTTAGGGTGGCGGCGGCCTTGTTTCTCTTTGATGTCAGTATGGGACAAAATCATCAACAACAACAACATACTAAGATAATCACGAAACCATCAAAATATCCATTGCAAGTAAGTTATATTTTATATTAACCAGACATGGTGTGAACATCTTTATAAGAATCCACCCACTTCCATATCTCTTCTTTATCTTTGATAAATTGTTCCTTATCGGATTACATATAGGAGAATTTTTCCCGTTATTATTATTGTTGATGTTGTAAAGAAATTCAACGACAAGCTGTCAGCTTCCACTTCTTACCAAAGGCAACAAAAAAAAACAAGTTTAAGTTTATTCTGATGGAAAAATGAGGACATTCAATCGCAATCTAGATTTGACATTCTCATTAACATATCAACGCTAATTGAAAGAAAATGGTAATTAAAAAAAATCCGCACGTTTTTTTCTTGTATTTACACAAAACAACAACAAAGAATATAGAGATTATTGTATAGGATAATACAACATTAATGCCCCTAGTTCTGTTTTCTATACATAAATGATAAGACTTTAACAAGGTGAACTGTTGTATAGAGAACAATGGTGAGTACCTGCGGCTCTTCGTCTTTTACATGCTTGATAAATGGGTCATAACTCTCTGTTATTGCGAAAGTAATGAAGGCAGGAAGACATTACTTTTGCTCGGTTTACCAGCAATATGTAGTCTTTGTACGAGACGACAACGACAACGATGATTCCAAATGAGATTTGTCTATAAATAAACACTACTAGTACTACTACTACTATGTTGAGAGATGGACAATTGTAATGCACAGATCATTCAATAAGAAATCACAACAACAAAAAAATACATGTAAGAAGGAAGATGTTTTTTTTTTCCTGAAGAAACGGAAAGCATCTCCAGGTGTGACTTAACATAATAGAATTACTATTATTGATAAAAGTAAAGGGACAATGTTGACTATTATTTATGCTTAACGAATACACAACTCTATTGCGGTATCCTTTTGTATGGATTAAGACTGTTAATGCATTGCTGAATAATTTAAACGTACGTGAATAGACACACTTTAGCGACATTTATTTATATTAACAATACTGTAAAGTCGTTGTTATTGTTGTTGAAAGGGCGGCAATGGCGAATTAAAAGATATAACCATTCGAATTCACTACAAAAATCTTACCATTCACATCAAATACAAGCAGAAGATTTACAGAGTAATGATTCTTTAACTGTTGTCAAAGGAGAAACTGATAGATTGTCTTAATCTAAAAGTGATCGGCTTTAGGATCATCACAAAGGAAAGAGTAAGGTCGGTGGTATAACGAAATTAAAAGATGCCCGTGAGAAGTGGGCCAACACAATTTCTAAATGGATGTCATATAGGTGGACGATATTAAAAAATCTGCTTGGATCTGTAGTTGAGAAAAGTGCAGAAAATAAATAAATTTGGATTAATGAGGGAAGTCTATGCCCAGCAAAAAGTTAATAAAAAGATACGCTTTCGAGATATCCGACCCAAAACCTTAAGTTTAGTTGCAAACCGATAATTATGCTCTGTATTTTGAAAAAGTCTGTAAGTGGCTAACCAGATTAAAGCAAAAAACTAATTTTTGGAAGATTTGATGTTTGGGGTTGGATTTTGGCTTTCCATCAATACTGCAATGTTTCTTTATTGTAATTTTCTACTGATAAAAGAATCTCTAAAATAAAGGAAATTGAAAGGCTCTCTTCTCAAGAACGAAAACAAAATTTTTGGCTATTGAGAAGATATTTTAATAGGAAAAAACTGTATTTGTTGAACAGTAGCGCATATTTTGGGCCCCGATTGTTACATTTGGCAGACTTGGGCAAAAATTATTGAATCAAAACTAAGATTTGCCTAAATAATGGTTTATCATGCCCAAAATTTTGGCAACAGCTAAAATGATAAGGATGAAAAACCGAGCTGAATTATTACGTCACTTGTAAAGTCCAGTTATTCAATTCAAAGGGTTACAATATTTAAACATTTCAACTTCAGAAACGCACAGCGAGATAGAGCTGATTGTTTGTGGAGCAATTTTTTAGTTGTCTGAACAAATATTGTTTATTTTAAAAATAAATTAATCGACTGCCAAATTGAACTTGATCGTTACCAATTATTTTGGCTAGTGTGTAGGATGATTGGCTATATTTGGTACATACAGATATTATGGTGTTGTTAAGAAAAAAATTGTTATGACAACCAATTTAATCTATAAATCTACATTTTATTTATGATGTCTAAACAAAATTGCATCTTCAACATTTATAGAACTGAATTAATATGACAAATTTTCGTATAATAGCCTTGGACTTTTTTTCCGCTTTTACAACCAATTCATATTTAAATCAATCAACTTCAATTAAACATAACACGTCTAAACATTAGATTAGAATAAATGACTTTGCGATTAATGATAATAATAACAACAATAGCAACAAGGATGATCGTAAAAGTTTATGTTATTTTTTTTATTTATTTCGTATATGTGCGAAGAGATTGTAAAATTGATTATTGGCGCCTGGAGGCCCATCCCAACTATTATAATTAAAAACTATTGTTCTTAAAGTTTTCTATTAATAATAGGTTTAAAAATAGAAAATGCAGCATAATTTGTAATGCTTGATTGTCAGCTGTATTATTCATATAATGCATCGTAATTTTCTGGTAATTTAACTTCTGTTGCCCTACATATTTTGGTTTACAATAATCTCAATAAACTCATCAATTATTATTAATATTATCGAAACATTTTAGGTACATACAATGTATGAAGAAGTCTTCAAAAAGAATCGATTGAAAACTATAGGTGTTTGGTCAGCATGGAGTCCATGGACGGCGTGTTCGAGAAGCTGTGGGGGTGGTATCACGCAACAAACCCGACATTGCATTAACCGACCTGCCGACTCTAGGTTTGTCTTGTTTTATTTTTGTCTCCCCAATAACTTTTATTGTTAAACAGAATAACAATGTGTGAAAGCTTTTTTGAAGATGATTCGTTAATCATCATTCATTTTGATAAATTTATTATGATCCGTCTCGATAATAATTCGTTATTGTTTTTTTTTTACCTCTCTTATTGTTGTTTCTATAAACAATTTTTCTCCACGTATAGACAGCAGAGGGTTAAATATTAGATATTTTATTCAACAAGTCTATAATTTGAACATGGAATATTTATACAATGGCCTCACGGCCATTTCCAATTACCATTATACGATTATTACCTGTTACAGACATTTATAACTCTTGAATAAACAAATAATTATTTAGTAATTGGAAATTAAGGTTTTTTTAGTGATGGTAGGCCGGAAATTACCCCTGTATCCTACACAAGTTGTTAAATCGAGACGAATTCGACAACCAATGCTGTATAATTTATTTCTATATAACGGACGTTTACCAATTATCCAAGATATCTATATGTATATTGTAACAATTTTAAAAAAGATCTTATTCCAAGTCTGATCAGATTAAACGGATGTTGGACCTAACCTTCGTTACGCAATCTAAAGTTGTGTTTTATTTTTTTATATATGCCACTCCATCTCTGTGCCACTTATCTAGAATATGCTGAAGTTATGATATAAATAGCAAATATTCTTCTGTCTATAACAAATAGATTATCGAAGAACATCGATATCGAGACCAAGATAATCACTTATAGAGAATATCGTTTGAATCGTGTCTTTGTTCCACAACCTTTGTCTGAATCATCATTTAATAGCGGGCGGAATCTATTAATGATTAGTTGAAAATTGCAAGAAATCAAAGATAAAGATAGATATATATACATTATATCTATTAATGTTTTTTGTTTTTTTTTTGTAATTCTATAAAAGGTGTGCTTGTGTCATTTGTATTCTTCTGTCTGTTATTTCTTTATCACAAAAAGGTGAAGACAACATATAGAAGACAATTACCTGTATCTGTATATGTGTGAATGTGAATATCGAAATAATGCAGATACACATCTGCATAGATAGATATTCGGGCGTGCAGAATAGAGGAAATGACGTTATCTCACGCCCTGACCACTTCACTGCACCGGAACAATAAGGCATTAAATCAGTGTATCGTTGTCAAATGCCAATTTTACTATTCAACTATTTTCACGATGTCATCCTTTTATTCAAAACTAATACTACAATAATAATAATAATAATAACAGATAATGACCAGGCAACAACAAGGAAAAGAATTAAAAGATCTTCGATTAGAAATCAATCAATGATAAGTTAGAAAAGCCGCTGGTGTATAGTATTTGTAAAAAACAATTTCAACTGTAGATGATTATATAGTGACAAAAATCACTGAAAAATCATTAAATCAATGAAGACTGTGTTATTATATCACGTTTACACATAATTACCACTTTCGATGTGTTCTTAACCGACATCTAAATTAGATAAAGTTTAAATTACGATTTATTATTTGATGTTCGAATCGTCGAACGAGTGTATCTCGTCGTAATTTCATAAAATAAATACACACCACACACATACATACATATAGCCTTTTCTTTTTGTAAATTAATAATACTTCAACATATATTTCATAAGATATGTGGTGTTTGTTTTATTTAAACGATATCTAGATATCAAAATATAATAAATATTTTAAACAATATAAATTTAAATAATTCCAAGTAGGTGGACAGTTCAATACTCCTACTGTCTAGTCGATTGGTGTTGTTATTATTATTATTATTATTATTATTATGGGATTTCTTCAGTCATTGGAATTTTTGACAAATTTCGAAACCCACCCATTCTTCTCTTACAAAACTATATCGAAATATTGATTATATAATTATTGAACATACTAGACTACTAGACCGAATCAAGTTCAATTGATTTGATTATTTGAATATCAAATTTTAATTAGTTTGGAATGTGGAATGGAAAACAAAAGAATAGTTGTGTTGTGTGTTCAATATCTGATGATCTATATACTGAAATATACGATAGAAAATTGCCAAATTGATAAATCCAAGAGGTATAGTCACCATACCTACATTTGATCTTGTTGTATATTTTCTTACGAATCATTAAGTCTAATTAGGTTTCTAGTTGTTTTTTTTTTACAGCTTTTACCCAAACACACCTTTATCACTCTTGTGATAAGATAACGAAATTTCACCACGGTTCAGTCTTTCTCAACTGTATTTCCTAATTATTTGTCATTTGGTGTTAAAAATCAAGAAATAGTCATTAATAGAAGTATTTTCCCTTAAAAGCATCAACCTTTAGGTTCTCCCTAAATCACGCTTTTTTGCACACGCCAATCGAAGAGGTCTACACGATGTGGTCAAATCTGCTGTCGTTGCTCAATTTTACTGAGCTATTTTTGATAAACCACAAGTAACCTTGGCAATACAATCCTCGTGTTAGTTTGGCACGTGTGGAAGTAGGAATAATTTCGAATGTCATCTGATACAGTTTTTTCTTTGTTCCACAATTTGCAGCAAAATCCCCTTTTCAAGTTAGCTACGAAACCCCTTCTGTTGCTCAAATACAATTTGGATGTCACCCTCTAGTAATTCTTCATTTCGATGAATCAGTGAGACAGTGGACAACAACCATCAACAGTTGCAAAAATTGAATCTTCCTATACGTTGGGGGAAGAGTTGTTTCATGAATGTTGATTGTTAATTGATTCAATTGTTGGCGATTGGAATCACCAGCCAATTAACAAACTTAATTACCCAGTGAAATATTGAGATTTATCATGGCACGATCATATCTCCTACTGTTACGACTACTACTACAACTAAGATTACACCTACACTCTGTATTGTCGTTAATTACCCACATATCTTTTCTTTATTATTATTATTTTTAATGTTTTTATATTCTCAACATTCTTTGTCGACTTCAATTAAACTTTGTTTAGTTCCTTCTTTCATATCATGCATTTTAAACAAGTGTCTTCTGTATGTTTAATGAAGTGGCGCCTATTTCGATAAAACGACACACATATTATGGTAATGGTGGAGGAGCGTCTTCAGCCACTATTCTCCAATGAAATCATAATTAATCAGGTTAACATTTCATCTAAAAAAAAAAAAAAAGATGTTTATTTTTCCCAAATTAAACACACCATCAATTAGTGATGAATCATAGAGGTCAACCATGCGGAAAATTGCCATTTTATTTGCATTTCATGCTTGGAAATGCTGGTGAACCATTCGAAATAACAATTAACTAGTACAAAACGAAATTTATAATGCGGTGTATGAACATCGATTCTATTTGAATCAGTCGTAAAAATACCGCACGTAGTATTTTTGCAATTTTATCACTACCCACACTCCACCCCACCAAAAAAAATAATGAAAAAACAATGTAAATGGGTCGTAAATAGAAAATATTGCTTTATTTCTATCTGGTTATTGAATATTTACTCAATGAAATTAAAAATAATTCCGTTTCCTAAAATAAAAATAAATATTGTTGCGGTTTATGACTTTTCATAGTTTAAACAAATCATGTTTGAAGTTGTAACAGCAAAAATTTTGTGAAATTACAACTTGTAAGATAATATTAATAGATCAGTAAATATACAAAAATGTTAATGTTCAATTTCGATTTTTCTTTTGCTATTTCAGATTTGTCAAGAAACAAAGACGACGTCGACAGGAGACTAATGGATGTGTAGGTCTTTATAAGAGGATTCGTCTGTGCAACACTCAGGTGATTTAATTGCTGTTTTATTTCTTTTTCTGATATTCTTGATCAAGATTGTACTAATTTAATATTAATTCTTTTTGATAGGAATGTAAATCAGGACGTGATTTTCGTTATGAACAATGTGCCGCTTTCAATCATCGTCTATTTAAAGGTAGAAACTATTATTGGGAACCTTTCATTAATGGTAAATAATCTTCTTTATTGATTGATTGATTTATTTTAATTTGAAAACTTATAAAATAGATATTATTGGAATTCCATTTAGCGGTTTTATTATTGGTTTTGATGATTTTTAATATAAAATTATAGTCGAGAGTTCCTGGTAATTGAAACTAAATCTGCCAAGATAAATTATCGTGATTATCATAGTTTCTATTACAAAAATAAACAAATAATATATGATTTTATCATCATTTCTAATAAACAAATTGTTTATTATTCATTATAATGGATAAATTATAATAATAACAATAATAAACAATTATATGTTTGTGTGTGGTATATGAGATTTTTGTAATTTTTATGTCAAATTGCTAGGCAACCAACAATACGCTCTAGTTCTAATTTTGATTCTTATTAGATGATTTATTATTATTATTATTACGATTTTGATATTTCAGCGGCGGATGAATGCTCTTTAAATTGCCGTCCTTTAGGCATGAACTTTTATGCAACCCTGAACAAGACGGTGATTGATGGTACAGTATGTAACCACCCCACGACATCTGGAGGTCGACCAGCCCCAATTGGTACCCGTGGTGTTTGTATTGATGGCCAATGCAAGGTAATATATTCATTTGTAAACACACAAACGTGTCGATTTCCCCAACTTTGACATGTTTTTAAAGTTTATAATAATAGCCTTCATCAAAAAAAAGACACGATATAATGCGATATAACGATATTTCCTCTAAATAGGAAATTTTCCTAAAAAGCGCACTTTTCGCCATTCATAAATGCAATATTATACTTGATTTTCACTTCCTTCTTCTTTCCACATATGCACTTTTTGGAATAAAGATGCTTTCATTACTGAGAAATAATAAATTTAGGCCAATTTTCATTAAATTGCGACTAATTAACGCCGTTCTCGGTTTAATTGTTGGATGGAAACGGCGTAACAATGCACATTTCTATCTAAATTGCACTGTTTTGCGCTTTACTACACTCAATGTGATCTCCTGTTACTTTGTATTTCGTAATCAAACTGTACGTTCCACAGTATATCTTCGTACCGTTAAAGAGGATCGAATTCTAAAGGGGTCCCCTTATTTTTATCTTGTAATAACTTATTAAGAATGCATCACAATCGCAGACAGTGGCGGACTGGCTTCGTCGAAGCGGCCTCAGTGGCCCTATCACTTATTTTTTTTCAATGTATTCCATATAGGTACATATAAAATGTGGATTAACACAGTCAATATAGTCACAACTTTTCTCACCCTTCACTACACGTTGGCACGTTGTTGTACGTGTTTAACTGAAATATTTTCAAGTCCACTAGTAAACTCGTTACTGTACCTACGCCAAACACATTGTACAGAATAATGACTTTTCTTTCACATAATATGATAACCAAGTTCGCACTTGGCCGTCTGTCTTTTTTAAAAGCGAATAAGGGTTAATGTTAGTCATTTATGTTCGACGGCTGTATTGGATGAAATTTAAGTAATATTTCAATTTGCTTTTTAGCTCAACAGTTTCATTGTTTTTTATTGCTTTTTAGGGTAGTACTTTTGATTTTACTTTTGCGGGCCCATTAGCCGATCGCCCGATTACCCTATAGATCAGTATGGGCAGTGGTCCAATTATGGGCTAGTAGCCAAAAAAAATATTACCGTTAACTTCAGTTATTGGAAATTATCTGAAAGTCTTCGTCTTCAGGGTAGTTATATTAAACATAAGTATAAACAACAATTTCGCACTCGTATCTGTGTTTAAATGTAAAAAATTCATCCTGACGTGAAGTTTGCGCTCTCAAAATAATTAGCAGGTTATTGTTCTAAAAATCTTTAAACTATGAAATAATTATACAGTCTAGTAATAGACAGATTAATCTTGTTAGTTTTGCTATGTCTGAAATATAAATATTGCTCGGTAAATGTTAATATATTATTATAATAAGCATTTGAATGTTGAATGGCTATTGGTCTAAATATGGGCTATCATATGAGGTTTAAATATGAGCTAGCCATTTAGACCACTGTTCTGTGTTTTCACTTTACAAATAATGTAACTTCAATAATAATTTTCATAGTAAGCTTTTTGAATGCCTAGAACTACACCTAAATACGCTAAACGAGGGATAAGGAAACCATGAACTTCTGATGTTATGGAACAAGCAATTATGAAAACTACAGTGTTTCATTTCTTGAAAATGAAACCATTAGAAATACAAATGGCGCTTATTGATTTACAGTTTCCAGAAAAAACAATTTATTAAAAGTAGTAGCCCATATTTAGACCCTTTTCTCTACGCCTCTGATCGCAGAAAGAAAGTAAAAATCTTGCAATTTCGGTAAAACTTCAGAGCGATCAGTATATATGGGAGTTATCTTGAACGCTGAAGTTGAAGATCATAATCGTCGTCTAGACTGATCCGGAAGCATCAAATTAATGCTCACAATTAATAATCTTTGTGCTCATTTTTCCACAGAAAGGAGAAATATTCGAAAAATGATAATTATACTGTTCTATCTGATCATCAGATTAAATCAACTGCAGTATTCCGTACTGTATTAAAGTGTTTTTTTCTTGTACGTTCTTTTTTTTGTATGTTGTTCTTGTTGTTGTTGTTTAATCTTAATTTGAATTTAAAACAAGTATTGTTTATTCGAGCAAAAATGTATTTAGTTACGACAACGTTCAACTTGTTTCACAAAAATTATGATTGTCGTATTTAACGATTTTATTACAGTATAAAGCCGATTATAGCAATATGTTGCAGTAAAATTAACAACACAACTTAATATAATAATAATAATAATAATAATACTGATAATAATAACATAATATAAATGCATATAAACAAGATTTTCATGTTATTAAGACGGCAACTTAAGCTGATTAACAATTGTATTAGGCGCCAACGGAGTGTCTGTTTTATTGCAACTAATTATTTCTATTTGGACATATTAGCGAATGTGCAAAAAGCCATACACAATAAATCAATAACGATTTATTAATATATTACTATTATTATTAATATTCTAGTTGCAATAAAGTGATAGTTCTATTAAAAACTCCAACTGCAGGTGGCTTTTATCTGTTCAAAAACCATTATTATAGCCGCAATTGTTGATCGATAAATATCCTTAAAACAATAGCAAGTAGTTGGATTTTATCACTTGCTATTATCAATAAATGGCCGGTATTTGAGTCGTATACAGATATATGTTACAGATAGATATGGCGGATTATAATTCCGCTCCAATGCTGTTTTGAATGTTTGTTACACTTCGTTAAATCAATGTAGTTTCTTTAAGTTCACAACAATAATCATCATCATCATCATCATCATCATCATCATCATTCTGGTTTGATGAACATCAACAACATTCCAGTTCTCCGCAATTTTTCATTATTATTTAAAAAGCAAAACAAAACACGAAAAATTAGCAAGAAAATTAAACAATTTTATTCCACGTTCTTTCAATTACCTTGGCATCTTTTCTTTTCAAATATTTATTTTTCCTAAAGCAAATCTGCGGTTAAGATCGTATATTTGTGGATATAACATTTACATCAGTTGTGTTATGGTTTTTGTAATTTTTCATAAAACTCTGACATTTAAATAAATTTAAAATGTAATAAAATTGCATTTTTCTGCATTATTTCGCATTTGAAAATAGATATTACGTTAGTTTTCAATATGGTTTCTATAAATAAAATGGTATGCATGCATCATATGCAAAATAATGATCGATGAGTGTTTGTGTTTAAGTTAAGGATGATTTGGTATTGATGTAATTCCATAAAAGAAAAACATTATTTTTTTTTTTCATTGAAAGAAAGATAAATGTTATAATTAATTATACACACTTCATGTTGTATTTTGATCAATTTATAAATTCAAGTGCTTTAATAGAAAATGTCCAATAAATAAAGTTTTATTATTCTGATAAATCTTCGCCTCTATCTAAATCATTTTGTATTCAATCATAATGTTATCTATTGGACTTGGATTTTTAAAGGAAAAGTTTACGATTATCATTATTAAGCCATTAACCACCCAGATGTAGCAGGTGAAAGATGGAACATCACAGATCTTTCACCTACGTTGACTCAATTTTGTAGAAAACAGTTAAAAGAACCAATTCAAGACTCGCCTCCATCTCCAAATCTTATTAAATCACCTATAGTAGTAGGTTGAAATAAGAGATGATGGTGAGTTTAGAATCGGATTTTATGAGTTGATAACGAGAGAAATTACCCATCAAATACAGTCTCTCTGATCTAGTCTTGTTTTTATTCCATTCTAGTTCTTCTTATATGCATATAATTGGGGAAAATAGAGTCTATTATTATGTTATTAAGTTAAATACATATGTTGGAGACTTAGAAAGGAAATAGTTCAACAAAACTTTGCATGTTTAATTCGATAGAACAATCCTTCATAAATGACTGTAATTAAATCTACAGTAGCCGATGTTTGTTTTATCACAAAAATATTATTAGAAATTTCACCAAAATCATGATTGATTGTGTATAAATTAGAACAATTTCTTTTTTTTTGGCCTTAAAAATAAATAAATTCTCAATTGGGTAAAATTGAAATGAATGGGTAAATGATGGAAAATAAGATGTTGTGATCTGGTGTCATTAAATTTAACGATCTTATCTATCATCTAATTAACAATTATTTACCGTTAATGTTGTTTGGTGAAATTGTTGCTTTAATCAGTGATATTAAACTGAAAACTTTGTTGTATTTCCTACAGATCTGTCCAGATACGAACAGTTTATGTTGTAATTGGAAATGTAAACACACCTGCATCACCGAATCCTTCCAATTTCCTTGGAGGATTTCCAAATTATTGTTGGGTTAAATTCAGGATCGAGATACGTCTCTCATATTTGTACAACTTGCATCTATTGTTCCCCAGTCTGTATAGGTAGAGATACAAATCTCAATACAGATTCAGGTGGAATACAATTAATGGGTTTTTAATTATTTTTCTTTTATTTCGTAATTTAATTGCAAATAAATTACAAGTAGATTTAATTTCTTTGAATTTCAATTGAAGATAACCCTGGAAATTCAATAAATGAAACGTTTATTCAATTTCAAATGGATTCTAGAAAATCTTTCTGTTATTACTATTATTTATTGCTTCTTTTTATTCATTTTTTCAATTGTTTATTATAAAAAGAAAAAACAACATAATACAATACTGGTTTAAAAATGCGGCCTTAAAGCCGCTAATTCGTTTAACGATAATTAAGTCGGTGTCGTGTCAGATTAAAACAAGATTGCCCAACAAGAATAAGCTCAAACAAGAGACACAGTTGTTATAACGGCTATTGTTGTTCTTATTCTTAATTTGTTGTGGTTTACAGAAGTACTGAAATGTTGAAAAAAAATGGTTTATAGCAGGTCAGTGTCTAGTTTAGATTCTATGCGAATTTAGATCTCGATCCCAATCTCAATGAAGTTATACCTATAGGAATGGTGTAGACTGTAGAGGAACTCGATAAGTATTGTTGAAAGATTGGGATTATTGTTGGAATCGAGATTGAGATTTGCTCAGAATGTGGTACGATATTAATTTACCACCATTTATAAATAGTCCTTGTACAAGTTTTTTATCGTTAAGTGTAGCAACAACATTAATCCATAAAACACCCATTCAAACATATATTTCTTTCAATACAATTTTAAAGATAACTAATATGTGTGGGGGTTTTCTTTCTATCTTTTTGTTTTTTTTTTTTGTTTACGAAAACGAGAAAAAACCGAAATGTTGAATGCAATAAAGCAATAATGACGAGAGATGTTGTGAAGAGGAAAAAATATTATGGCGCCAGAGACAGTGGGAACGGTAAATTAGATGGATGGATGGATGGATTAGTTTAAGAAAACAAGTCGAGACGTTTAAAAATCTCTTTACAATAAATTAAATAAATATAGTTACAAAATAGTGAAGATTTCTCGAATTGATAAGTAAATGTATTGCCAATTAGATTTTATAAAAAGCTTACTAATAAGCATACGAATCGCTTATTTATTTATAGAAACTTGATTTGATAATATAAATCTATGACAACTTTAGCTTACTACTTACGTACCACCATGCCAGTAAACAGAAAAGGTCAATGAAGTTCAAAGGTTTTCCATTCTCATTTCATTTCAGTTTTACGTTCAATTATACAAATGATGGAACATAATTAACTTATTCAAGTTTAAATTTAATACTTATCGCCATGTAAAATGCCAACTATGTATTGGAAATATTGCAAATTTTACTTTTCCATAATAATAATATTAAAGATGTTTACAACATCATTATGTTAATTAAATGTCTTTTATTAGAATTCAAATACCAAACATTGAAACTTACAAGAATGGAGGTTATTTTAAGAAACACTCATCTTTTGAAATAGTAAAAAACAACATACACTTGATCTATTTTTAATGTGTCCGATTTGGCTTTAAATTATTGGTAAGCAGAAGCATTAAAAGGAGTAGCTTTACTGTGACACATCCATATTTATTGTCGCTATTTTGGTAAGAAATAAATCATTTTTACCACTCTAAGGTCAAGTTGTGCAGATCAAATTAGACAAAGTGTAAAATTTTGGAAAAACTTGGATATTTTTGGATTTTAAAGAAAGAGCTTACGCTAGTAGTTGCTTGCGTTCATTTTGGCATATCGAGGGAGATTTGGATTTTCACTTGCAACTAAAGTAGTGAATGCGATGTAGTCAAAAGAGGTTGAGAAGTACCAAGGCAACAATCAATTTTTCGTTATAGTCATGATAACAGTGACTTTAAAGACAAAATATCCTAGCTGTATGAGTGGAGAAGAGCTGCAATTTGCTCAGCAAACTACAGCGAAAAATTGGATTGTTGTCTTAGTACTACTTTAGCTGCAAGTGGAAATCCAAATGTACCTCCATAGGTCAAAATAGACGCATGCAATTCCACTGTAAGCTCTATAATATTAGAAAATTATTTTCATGGAAACTATTAATCGTTTCATTATTAACGTAGATACTAATTTATTCAAACTACGTTCAATGTAAATCATACATAAAAGTATAGAATGATTAAAGTTGTAATAAGTTACTTTTTTCCTTTATAAAAATCTATTAATTTACATATTTTAATGTAGCGGAAATGATTAAATATCTATGATACGATTGGTTTTCTAATAGAGAAATAGAGAAGATGTTAAAAATAAGATATATAGCTACCAGAATTACTCATTTATTATTATAATTAATATAAATGTAATCAATAATTAAATAACGCTTTTTCTTAATCCCTCCAATTAGCAGCTTTTATTTTAACAAATTTCGTAATTTGATAGTATTTCGAAGAGTTATTTCTATTATTTTCTCTGAGTAACATGCATTGTTCAACTAGCACTTTCAATTCTTCATACGTCAAAAGCATGCTTCTGTTAAAACACGCATGACAGCTGAAATCAAATTATTAAACATGCTAAAGCTTCTTGTAAGCGACAACGCAGCAAAATTATACCTTTATGCTAGTCGTCTTCAACCACCAGTAGACAAGACATATTGACTCTTAACCTATTCCAGTCTATTCTATTCAATAGTGTTAGTTGGATGCAGCAACTTACAAGCAAACCTCACAAGTTAGGAACTCCCGATTTTGGTAATTTTTAGTCTGTAGGTAGTGAAATTCATTCTAAGGGTCACGTGTTTTGCTGTTCGTGGCCATACTTAAGCTTAAAAAAGAAATTGGGTGTTGAAGTTCATCCTGCAAAATCAGTTTTTTACAAATATTTCCAAAACGGCTTTATATTTATTGATGATTTAAAAACCAAATACGACGCTAATCCTAAAAGTATGGTTTCCTATTTTTTTTTTTAGAGGGAGTTTATTTTGCATATTGATTATATGATTTTAAAGGTTGAACTTTCAGCTATTTTTCTACATAATCACCATTTCGGTCAATGCATATTTGTAGCCGATGTGACAGTTTCTTCCATGCCTATGTCATATAAGCTTGCCGTCATGCTATTGATGAAGCATTGAACCTCATCTTTCACCACATCGTCGTTTGCTGAAGTGCGTTCCGACCAGATTCTCTTTCAATTGAGGAAATAAAGTCCAAAAAGTTATGTTTTTCGTCTGTAGAACGGTGCAGAAATTCACAGAACGAGTCAACTCGCTGTTGTTGATGATTCTGTAAGCATCCGCAGGACCCATCTTGCGTACACCTTCTGATATTGTAACGTTTCTGTCAAAATCCTATGAATGGTACTTCAGGACACCTGAGGGATGAAAATGCAGAGATCATCCAGAGTGATACGATGGTCTTCCGCTTCTTTCTTCGTCGTGAAAGTCAGTACAACAGATTACGAATTCTCTACACCATTTACGGACGTTTTGACGTTCATACACAATTCGTCATACACTTCAGTCAATTGACGATGAATATCAATACCTTTTGCGTTTAAAAAATTGAGAGCTCCATTACAAACAACTGCCACGTCAATACTGAGTGTTCCAGCACGGTGCAGATAGGCTTGTTTAAGAGTGGCGGTAACGCCACACACAACAATATTGCCAACAGTCGCACGAAGTGTTTCCACGCATCCCCAGCACTGTGGAGACCTTATATTTGGGATTATCCTCGTAGTAGAGGCGTCCCTGGCCAGGGGCTGTTATATTGTGAGAATAATTTTTTTTGTGTCTTGTTTGCGGGTGAGGCTATGAACAATTATGTGTCATTTTTTGTTGTTTATTACACCTTTCTACTTCTAGAAGAAATTGCTCTATCTACACAGCAAAAATCATCAAAATCGGGAGTTTCCACCTTGTGAGGTTTACTTGTAAGTACATGCTTTTGGCATACGGAAAAGCGCCTAAATATAAACGTGACCAATAAAGCAGTCAAAAAACACCTTTTGGAAATGATGACTATAGTTCAGAATTGAAAAGATTATTGTTAAAAGCATTAAAAATTCTAGTATAAGTATTTTTATTGAATGATGAAAAATTCCGTATAGCATATGTTAAAAATTGATTATTATTTAGTCTGAAAATGATATTTATTGAATTATTTATATCTTTAAAGATGAACCAGTCAAGTATGAAACTGTAATGGATATTTAATCAATGATGATGCGATATTTGTGAATATGTCCGATTGTATTCGCACATCTGAAATTGTGACATTAACAACTCTATCTATCTCTTTCTGTTTTTATAACAAGTTTGAATAGTTATTAATATTACAACTGTCAGTGAGCTTTTAGATATAAGCGATTTACTTGATAGTTTATAGACAAAAAGATGAAAAGTCCGGCAGTTCTTTCACAACAACACGAATCATTTTCTTTTTTTTTTTTTTTTGAAAGAGAAAAGAAAGTGAATTTCTTGATTCTATAAATAAATAGAACGAAATGATTACCATTTTTATCTCTAGACAGAATGTATTTCCATATGTTTTAGTATCAAGTTTAGGCCCATCAGCATGACTCACATGTACAATTTAGAATTTATATTAAGAAAACAACCAAATTTGATGGAATTTATGAATCATAGACGACATAGACTGAGAATTTTTTTCAGCCCAATAGAATTATTTAATCACTGTTCCAAAGCAAAAGTCATTCATGAAATATCCCTTATGAAGTGTCTTGATATCACCTGGAAATCAGCAACGTTGACGCGTATAACTAATATACTTAGGTCTTGGAATAGTATATAATTCAATTGTTTTCGACCTATATTATTGTCGATTTCTTCATTTATTCAATTAAAACACCATGTAGAAACATCAACTTCTCTGTCGACATTATTTTCATATACTTATCATTACCTATAATAAACATAATAAATTAGTAGAGCAACCAGAACAGTTTGGTCTTGTTAAAAAACGAACGAAATCCAGCAGGATTTAGAAATAATCAACACAGAACAGAAAATCGACTATATAAAGTGCCTCATATTACAACTCTTGTTGTTGTTGTTGTGTTCTGTGTTATGAGCGCGTGCTATTCCTGCTAGTGTCAGTATCGCGGCACATTCGCCAGTGGAAAGACGCGAATTTCTAACAAAAATAAAGTGATAATAAATAAATTAGAATAAATTGTAGATTATATCAGTGAAGCTTTATATAATTATTATTAAAAATTAACGAAATTCGTGAGTCTAACCGGATTAATCCGGGACTTAACAATTAATTAATCAGTTGATCGTACGTGAGATTTTCCAGTAATTTTCGAAATTTTTAACAAAAACAACAATAAAAAAATAATGTCAACTGTTTGATCTGTATATAGTTAGTATCGGAATAAATTAACGGTGCCTTTGATCTTTTTTTCTTCTCATCCCATTTGATTGATAGTTTTGTGTGATTTCATTAATTCACGAAAGACACACTGACAATATAACAAACTGCCAACAATTATACAAAAATTCGATTGTCAAGAATGTTTCGTTTATAGTTTTTCGTTTTTCTGTTTGGTATTTAAATTTGTCATCCTACGGAAATATCACATATATTTGTTTAACAATAAATATTTTACAGGTGTTTAATTTTGAAATCTGTCGGGTCCACCAAACTCTCTAAAGCTACTACAACTTGCCAAAGGTTCCATTTAACTATCAATTAATGATTTAATGAATATTTATTAATTTTTTTTTCAAGTTGTTGTTTGTTAATCAAGAGAGAAAAATTATCTTACAAAATCTTTATTTATGGGTTAAATATCCGTTTAAAATATTCACCCGTTTACAAACACGAAAATACAAATGTTATTCTTTCCAGTTTTTATTATTTTAAGATATCTTTTGTAAATATTGAATTAACACTCAGTTTTTTGTTTTTTGTTTTAATTAACATTTAAATTGAATAGTAATGATACTTTGATTTGTTTGGGGGGGTCATAAAATCCGATCCTGACATCAAAAATCTTCCGATGATGATCATCAAATTTGAGAAAATTTGTAAAAACAAATAAATTTAAATCGTCGACTCCTTGCTAAAAATACAACAAATTCACAAAGAACGCAGAATCTTTGAAATATGAGCATCTAAAAGCTAATTTTACCGAATCAACTGATTAATTAATCAATTACCAAGGATAATTGATAATTAAGTATTTTTTCAGGATAATTACAAATAAGTAAAAAACAAATATTACAAATTCTTAAAGATAGTTGATGTGCGTGTTTATTGTTTAGTTTGCTTCCTTTATAATTCAATTTTATTAAATTAAATGACATTAACTACATTTCGTCTATTTCAACTGATAAAACTATAAAAATTAATTAAACATTTCGTGCTAATTCAATTCATTCACCATGTGGTTGTTGTCAAATTTTCTTTGTTGTTTTATCGTACATATTTTGGTAAGTAGTTGTCAGTTATACTTGAAATTTTTCGATTTTAGAATACTTTGTTGACTTAAGAACATTTTGGTCTTTTAACGATTAACTTAAAATCCGTTGATTTGTTGACTTAAGACAGTAGTGGTCCTAGTATTGGTCTCATCCGGTGCGGTAATTCATCGTGTCACCCCTTAGATCTCTTTTAACTCACTATTTCATGAGAGGGAAATTTGCCGTTTTTCGGCAAAATCTTTGAAAATTCTTGATTATTTTAATGAAATTAGTGCCTAATTATACATTTTTGACGGAATTAGCGCAAAGTTTTCCGTTTTCTTTGAGCAAAATCACGATGAAATTAGTACCAAACTTTTTTTAAGCAGAATCTTCGGTCGTTCAAAAGCATTAATTTAAGAGATTAATTCACCAAACTAGGAAGGACCACTTCTGAGAAGGGCTTACAGTTGTAAAATTGGCAAAATTTTTACCATACTTTTTAAAACATTGGGTGTCACATCCACAATGGTTCACTCCCAGTGACGCTACTGCTTAAGATCATTTTTGTTTCCTAACTTAAAATCCGTTTCAGAACTAATTTGAAATATCAAAGGTAATTCATGCTTATACGATAAGAACGCTCGATTAAATTAGCGATTGTTGTAATTTTTCTGAATGTACTTGCCATCATTTGTTAGATTTTTACTATTTTAAAAAAATTTCAAGTACTGATTATACGAAATTTGATAGTTAGTCGGCCAGTGTGAATCATTTAAATTTGACCGATTTGATAAACGGTAGACGTTAAGTGGGGCTTAACTCCAACTCTATTATCATCTTTTGTTTCTTACAATTTAATCACTCATCAAACGAGTTGGAATTCCCATTGTAAAGCTGTTTAATTTAGCCATTATATTGCAACAAGTCAGAATTGTGATTATTACTGTGATTTTTCTTACTTAAACTCATTATAGTCCCTTAGCGAAGCGGCGTAAATTGTCGTGGGAGTACGTGCAGAAATCTCACCTGCTAAAGTGGAGTCTTGTACTTTTTCATATTTTGTACTTAAATGTTCAAGTTTTTAAAAGGAAATAGCTTGAATTTTCCAGCCATAATGATGCCACTTTATCGCTGTCTAAAGATAAAACCGTTTTGCATTTAACCATAAACCACTGATGTTATGGTTTGCTGACACTCTTATTTCATTTAATTCTATTTCTGTTATTTTATCATAATTTCTTATTTCTTAATTTATTTGAATGAGAAAATATTCATAAAAAAGTACGTGATATTATGGTTCATCTTGCATAATCCAGTGATTCATAGTTCACATAGTTTTTATTTCAATTATTCATAAAATTTTATCTTTTGAAAGTAAACATTCGCTATAAAATCGAATTTTTCTTGTACTTGTAATAAAACTATACGACGTCAATAGGAAGATACATTTTTATTTATTAATCTTTTTTATTTTTTAATTAAATATTTATCGAAATTTCGTTGATAATCATGAATACAATATCGGTAGTATTTCCTTAATAATAAATTTCCAAATCAATTAATCATCTGTAAGAAGAAATAATTAATAAAATCATCAAAAACACATTAATAATTCATTCGTTCATTCTATACATGTCTCTTTCAATTTTCTTAGTTAAACTGTTAGAAAATCATAACATAAAACTGACTTACTACATGTGGATAGTCAACGGTTCATATCCATAGATAATTAAACCGGAGATTGACTTATCTCTGTTAAAGTAAAGTATCAATCAGAAGACCGCAATTATTACAAATTACATCTAATTCATGTTAAAGTCTTTGATTTTTCCATAAAACAAATTGAAATTAGAACATAGTTAGAAAATTATTTCCGGTGATGTTTCTTTTCGTAATGGTTGTAATCATCAAATATTAAAGAATCTGATTAGAGAAGACTTTTTATGTCGACACCTGTCATATCCGAAAACAAGCCCTCCAACTATTCATAAGCCCCATTATCACCATTAATAGCAAATAGATAATGGTCAGCTATCAACGGTGTTCTTGTTGAAAAATCTTAAAATGTTACTAAAACGATTATCTCTATTAAGCCCTGTTTGTTATTAAAATCCAAATTGATCGATTAAAAGCCCCTTAAAAGAAACGAACAAAATAAAAGTTTGACGGATATAAATCAATAAAAAACGACCAAGATCAATTTTATTTAATCAACCAAATTCAACAATTTCCATAAATTTCCGAGGTTTGTTTTTTTTTCTTATTTTTACAAAACCAACAACATTGACTGATGATAATTGGGAATAATAATAACAGTAATTAGCACTTTAGCTGACAATTATCCTGGTCTTGTTTATCATACAACAAGTTTGAAAATTTGCATGACGATGATGGTGATGATGATGACGACTGGTAAGCTTTCTAGGTGTGCCAATGATTCTAATCAATCGAGACAAAAAAAAAAATCGGTAAAATCTAATCGGTATATGATGAATTGGTGAATTTGTGATGTAATTATTATTTTAGAAACTTCAATAATTACAAACTGGTCAATATGACTCGTTTATTTCCCGTAAACCTTGAACAGGAGAAGCTATAAACTTTATAGTAGTCCCCTTTTTAATTTATTTAAATTTCAAAATTTTTTTTCCAAATTCTATTTCTTCGCCTAATTCTTTTTTTATGAGTTTTGGCAAGCGGTAGTCAATAAAATGCGAATAATTTGTTTTCCTTAATTTACTAGGTGTTTAAAAATTTTTTGATACATCAACAGATGGTTTGGAAATTTTCACAAAGAATTCAGTGAATAAACGCTGTGTGGTAGTTGAATGGTTTGTCTGAAGAGCCTACAGCAGTTTACAAAAAAGGCGCCTACCACAGTAAAAAACGACAGGCTTAAGCTTATTAATTACGCAGATGGTATACAGTGGCACCTTTGGAATTTGGCGCCTGGGGCAGTTGCTCTGCTGATCTATATTACGTAACGGCGCTGTCAATTGCTAAAGTAGTTGTACGATTTTGTCAAATAACGCTTATTAAATTGCCACATTCCAGTTGCCAAAATCAAACAATTATAAAGGTTTAAAGGTGTCTGTTTTGTACTTTCTTTACAACATAGAAGTATGAACCAAAAGACATATTTTGTCGTTTAAGAACATCTTTAATGTTTCCCAATTACAATATTGGCCTTAAGCCAAATTTTCATACAGGCAAAATATCGTACTGCTAGATCCGCCAGTATTGTTCAAACAAAACAAATTGCTCTTTTAAACAACACTAAAGAGGAGGGTTATCTGTGTCCTTGTACATATGTGACACTAATTCTTCTTTTTCTGCCATTTCATGTTGATTTAGTTGATCTAGCAAAAAGGTCTATCTGTTTATAGACTAAATGATAGTAGTTTGTGTTACGGGTAGGGAAAGTGGTACATTTTCGCAAGAAACCTTCAAATTTTTAGTAAGACTTGTCGGTTGTTTATTGTTTCAAAGCCAAGGCAGTTTAGACAAATTTGATTTATTGTAATTTTTAATTGTTATACCATTTTATTCTGTTTGGCGTCGTCACATGTTTATGCTTTTTTTAGCTTGTCATTCACGTCTGTTTATTTTTTCTTGTCGAAACCGTTTTTTTCTTGTTGTGTAAATTTTGTCCTGTGATGTTGATTTTTAAATGTCGGAATTTAAAACGACCATCATTTCACATTAGCTTCTTTTCTTGTACACAGGCACATATGTTCAACAATAAGCGATTTTTTCTAATCAATTACGATGATTTTTCTATTTCTACCATAATTATAAACAAATTGATTAAAGCCACGAGCGCATTTTAATATTTACGAGGTTACAAATTATCTGATTTGAAAAATAATTGCTATTAAACAGCCATAAAACTGTAATAAAACATATAAAATTTCATGATAAATATGCAAATAAACAGGGGAAAAAGAAGATAAAGATTAACATATTTGTGTTTAAAGTCTAATATTTTATGTATTATTATTGTTATTATTATCATTACCAGATAAATATAGTTTTAGATTGATTTTCGATATCATTCCCCAACCGTATTTCCCTTAACAATTACTATTATTATTCAACCATTAATAGTTTAATGATGTTATAAAAATGATTAATAACAATAATAATAGCAATATAATTCCATAATAAACAATTTATTGTTGTTAAACTAACAATAATTGCCAAACTTGATAAGACTCAATCTTTCAAAATAATGAATCGATGATTGGTCCTTTGGCACCGTCATCATCATCATCATCACAAGATGCTTGAATCAAGCCATCAACAAAATAAACATAAATCATACTATAGCAGCTTTTATCAAACAATTCGACATGGTGATTTGGACAAGCTTTCTAATTATCAATCAACCACCAACGATGACATTGACTGAAGAGACAACTATTGATTGTCGATTCTGCTTCACGTTCGGTATTCAAATAAAAATAACAAAATGATAATAGGGAAAATGAAGAATTTTTCATTGTGTTATCAAATCAGGTTAAATTAGGCAATTATTGTCAAAATATTTAAAGATTTACAACAACTCTTATCTTGTATCTATGTGTGTGTGTGTGTGTATGAACGTGTGTTAATTAATAGATGTAGGTGTTTATTAAGTACTTCGCTATTAATTTTTTTCGTTCTCCATCTTTCTAATGATTCATATTTGGATAAATATGTTACAGTTTCTATATAGAATTCAGATAAGTATTCGATTTTTTTTCCTCTGCTGTCTTTATAGCCATGTGTTAAGTTGATTTGATTAAAGAGCCTGAGAATCATCGCTATAGAAATTTCCATACAATAAAAAAACAACATAAATTATTAACAACAACTTGTTTATAAATAAATCACTACTACTGTAGAATAAAAAAAAACAGTAATACTGAAAAATTCCTGAAAACTTATGTAATATTCGCAATTGGGCCTCAACACCGGTGCCAGCCAGTTGACGCCTCTATATAATAACCAGTAGGATATGTTGCAGTCTCGATAAAACGTCTATTGAGTTCTGTAGGCGAATCCTCTTCTCATTAGTCAGGAAAGTTTCCGTACTGTTATGATCCTTTGTAAGTTGGATTTTAGAACAAAAAGAACATGCCCACAGTCTCAATCTTTGTTGGTCTCTTTAATTTGTCTGTAAATTGTAAAATTTGTCTTTTGCTCCTCATTCTTGTTGATTTCCACTTGCCTAATAATAGAATTGGGTCTGAATTTAATAAATTTCTAGCAAATTAGAAAAATATAAAGCATGTATTTTATCGTTTCCGTGGACATAATTGATTCATTAATTTCAAATTTATACATGTGTGAAATTCTTTTGAAAATCGTCCGAATTTCGTAATAACAGCAACAGCATCTCAGTATCAGAGCAGTAATATAGCAGCACCTATGACGTCCAAAACTGTTCCTGAAAACTATTAATTAAAACAGACAGATGACAACACTACAAAAACAAATTTACATTTTCGACTTGATGAAATTTAAATAGTGAATGTTACCTTGGATCAGTTGTACAACATTTCAGATAAAACACATATGTGTATGATGTGGGGGAATTTCAATTTCATAAATATCATTAAAAGTCGTTGTATCAATTTTAAACTGTAAATATTTATTATAAAATTAACTAAAGAATGACTGGAATATTTAGGTAAATGTGCCAAATACTATAATGTAGGTATAAATAAATAAGCGATGTTTATTCCAGAATTTTAACAATGCTCCCCTGATCCGGATACAACTTGTTTGGCATTTTCCGGTCGATTCTTCTTTCATCTCTTGTTTTGCTCTTTCTAAATTTCAGCAAAGAGAAAGAACAAAAAATTAAAAGTCGAATAAATAATCGTTTCGCACAGTTTGTTCGTGTTGTAGTTGAAATATTGAGTGTAAAGAAACTGTAAAGTTTCCAGCTGTGTTCGTGGAACAATCTCACTATGGTGGTCAATTTTATAACCATCCCTTTTGCATGTGATAAATATATACAAATGTGGGGGCGGATATTTCTATAAATATATCTTCACACAACAACATTTATCACGTTTCAAATCATTGAATCTCAGTATCTTCTAGATTATTTGTCTGAATAATGTTGCTGTTTTATTGTTGTTAAATAACAATATAATAATGATAATAATAATAAAAAGACGGTCATGGCCGTATGCGAATCATAATGATACGTTCATCAACATTATCATCACCTACAACCGATCACGGTCCATCCCAAAAATTCAGCGATTATCTTGTGACACGATCACCGATGACCTGGCTCTTTTATATCGTTACTTTAATCTACACCGCCCTGAAATTATTAGCATAATACTTTTCCTTTTCAGAGAATGTTTTCGTGTCTAATTTGTCGACGACCGCGTCCTCCTCCACCACCACCTCCTTTTTCTCCATATTCATTTTTCTATCATTATACGTCATCAAATAAAATACATCTATTGTAAATCTTTACAAATTGTATTTGATGGGGACATTATATGAAAGTACAATTGGAAATTAAACACATTATTATTGATGGTAATGTTTTTTAGATCGAATTAGGTCAAATGGTGTTTACCAAAATGACCTGGTCGAGGTTGAATGGTCAAATTTTTCCAATTTGTCTAAATTAAAAAGTTTTTATATCGAAAATTACTCAATTACAACCACAAGATTGAATTAATTTGAAGAAGAAAAAATCGACTTATTTGTAGAAGAACTGTAGGCGCTCACAACTAGGCTAGTGTAATTTAAATAAAATTTAATATCCTATCGTCGATTATTATCTAGTTGATTTTAAGGACACATCCTATTCCTTGTTATTATTATTATTATTATGGCAGTAATTTTTCGATCTTGTTCCAGAGCGTGAACGCCAATGGGATAATTGGCAGCATTGACGACAATCAGGAAGAATGTACAGCATGCCTTAAAGGTACATGTAGAAGTATTAATGGTCTGTATACAAGACCGGATCTACCTTCTGGTTATTCACTAGTAGCCCAAATACCGAAAGGTGCCTGTAGGATACTTGTACAACAATTGAAACATACCAGAAATTTTCTGGGTGAGTGTGGATTATTGATGCAGTTATCTCAATTATGTTTGTAAGAAAAATATTATAAAGTGCCTGTATATTGTCTTATTATTGAGTTGTTTGTTGTTAGATTGAAATAACAGGCTATAAATTTATTAAATAATTTTTAATTTTTTTTTTTTGCAATCATACTGCCAGTTTAGAGATAACTTTGATCAGAGCCGGCGTGACGTTGTTCATTTATCTAACACTTTTCCCCGCTCACTGTTTTCTCATTGCAGCATTAAAGAATTCGAATGGATCGTTTATAATTAATGGTGATTGGAAAATTGGTAACAGTGGCGTAACGGAAGGGGCAGGCACTAGATTCCACTATATTAAACAAGATGGTGCATCATTTGAAACTATCAGCTCGCCAGGACCTTTAACCAATCCAGTTGATATAATGGTAATCATTTCCTTACGTTTATTGTTGTTTATGGCATTGTTTATTATTGTTAACACACAATACAGACACACTGCTTTCCAATTCAATCCTATTATACTAAGTTATCATTATTATTATTGATCGCTATTAAAAGAGAGAGGGTTAGCATAGGTCGAGCCTCCTTTTATAACCATTATAACGTATAAAATTAGAATCAAAGTAAATCGTTATTTATGGCACAATTTATTTAACACAGTTTTTATCAATCAAGGTCGCAACAAATTGAATTCTGCCTCTCTTCTAGATCGTCAATTATCAAACAAATCCTGGCATCAAATATGGCTACTCAATACCAATAGATCAAATGAAACCACCACAAATTGCACCACCACTACTCAAACACCCTATAGAATCGAATTTTGTCGAACCACGACGTAACGATCCACCATCAATTGTGAATGTTCTCAATCAAAAAGATGAAGCACGTCCACCTATCCGTCGTACGAAATTGAGACGTCGTTTCGCTTGGAAGATCAGTGGAGTTTCTGCCTGTTCTAAATCTTGTGGTGTTGGTGTTCAAGCAACTGTCGTCACATGTGTTAGAGAACATACACAAACACCGGTCAGTGATCGTCGTTGTGCCCATTTGGAACGACCAATGTCACAACCGATTCGGTGTAATCTCAAAGATTGTCCACCACAATGGGAAGGTCATTGGACACCGTGCAGTACATCCTGTGGACCAGGTTTACAACATTTCGTATCACAATGTCAACAGGAATTGAGTACCGGACGGACGATGATTATCAATGAAATTGCTTGTCCAAGACCGAAACCGACCCCACAAACGCGACCTTGTAGCAAACAACCATGCGATAATATCAAAGATAATGAGTTACCACAAACACCAGAGAATTCCGTTGATGCAGGCTCCAAACATGAATGGATCGTCGGATCATGGTCAACGGTAATTTTTGCTGTATTTTTATCTAACACAAATTCTAATAATAGCCTTCTTATCAATATCGATAGTGTTCAGTGTCTTGCGGCACTGGTCATCGGACTCGCTCCGTGAGTTGTCCCAGTGGTAAATGTCATGCTGAAGATCGTCCCAAACATGCTGAATACTGTGAGAATGGTCCCTGTTCATTGTCTCCAAATGAAATCTCACCGTGGTTAGTAACTGAATGGTCACAATGTTCAGAATCTTGTGGTACTGGAACTCAAACACGTCTAACTGCCTGTTATCAAATCAACTGTACTGATTATAATAAACCAGAAACATCAAGAGCATGTTCTAGTGATAAACAATGCGATGGTCAATGGTTCACTGGTCCATGGTCTTCATGTTCAGATTCTTGTAGCGGTCCAGCAAAACAAAAACGTGAAGTTTTCTGTGTTGTAAAAATACGTGGTCAAAGCCACATTACTAATGACATAACATGTCCGAATCATTTAAAACCATACACAGAACAAGCATGTGATGGTCGTTGTCCACCGAAATGGTTTATTGGTGAATGGGGTAAATGCGATGGATGTCCTGATGGTATCCAACGACGGGAGATACGTTGTTTGGACAGTGATGGACGGTATGCTGTTGGTTGTATTGAAAATGATATGCCAATAGCAAAACGACAATGTAGTTGTACTGAAGAGAGTCGAGATAATCCGAGATATCAACCGGCACATGATGAACCTTTGGATCGTAAGTTCACCAGTTAATTTTAGAAAAATATTATTACGATTTTTTTTTTTCTTCAAATTTTAGGAACTTGTGTTGATCGTATTAGAAATTGTTATCTTGCTGTACAAGCACGATTATGTCAATATCCTTATTATACAAATCATTGCTGTGTGTCTTGTAAAAGGGCACAACAAGATCTATTGGAATAAACTGTGATTACGAACAAAATTGCGTAGTAAATGTATGAGTACTGAATTTGAAGAAAAAAATAAAATTCGACGAAGAAGCAGATGAAAACCGATGCATGAATGGAAATAATAAACGAGTGAATGATTATTACCTTCAATCGAAAGATACATTACTACCTATCTACTTAAAATTACAATTTCTTTAAATATTTATTTTTAATTACCACAACTATAGAGGTAGTAATGCATCTGATCATCCTTCTCATCTCACCATAATACTCTATTTTTTTTTCGTTTTTTAACTAAAAAATTAATAAAATAGTTGTCTGTGATTGTCCCTATTTACAAATTAAAACGAGTGCGTGTTCAGATTTTTTACGTATTTGTCGATTATGTACTTCGCTTAGAAGCACTGCCAAAATTCGTCTTTTCTATACTTAAAAAAAATAAAATAAAAAAGAGAAATCAAGATGAAACGCTTGATTAAAGCGCACTTGCCAAATTGTGTCGATTATTTTCGATTTATTTAATTGAATTAATCCGTAGACACTAATATTATAATAAATTAGATGATAAATGTAATAAAAAGTATTATAATTTAGCTTATATTGTATTTATTTAGTATCTATATAACAAAAAAATAATAATAAAGAAATATTCCACAAATGTTGATAAATTTCCAATAAATCACCTATAAGGATTACTACTTTCAATTGATTAATAAAAAAATACTTTCCATTTGATCAATAAGAGATAGTAGTAAAGATGTATGCATTGTCCATAAACAACCGAATATTGTTGCAATTAAAGCAACAATTCGTGTGCCTCTTCTGTTGTATAATAAATAAACCAATTTGTATAATAAGCTAAACATAAACTACTTATACCGATGATGTAACCAACTAAACCTAATGAATTATGAAGAAATTTCAATAGAACAGGTCGACAATAATTTTTCATCAATTCATTTATTGAATCATACACCATTAAGCCACGAATTATCGATGATAAAATCAAAATATTTGAAATTAATCCCGTAAACAGCATAAATATCAGGAAATTCTAACGATCGATTACGTTTTTGTTTTTTTTTTGTACGAACCTGTTATTCCATGACCTGTACTGAAATGTTTATAATCAGAACTGGAAAAAATTACCACATCTACAACTCCTACAGTTATTATCGTTGTATTTGCCACAAGTAAACCACCGTGTATCCAATATTTTTGTTTTCTATTCAACTATTTCGTCCACAACTCGTCTTGGCCGAACAGCATTAAAGATTCCGCCATTAGAGACAAATACTGCGATTTTTCTGCTAAAAACTCTTTCTTCTAAAGTACAGAGTGTCTTATTTTCGATGGTATTTCAGGTAAGCTCCTATAAGTAGTTATCGGACAAAATAACTGATGGCACATTCTCGAGCTACTTTTTCATGAATAATCAGATGACGGAATCAGATTCTCGCGATGTTCTTTTGTTTTTGAGTTATTAAAGTTTTTTGACTGCTCCACTATTTTGAAAATGCTTTCAAAAAAATTGGAAAAATTCTCATTGCTGCTGATACAGTTTTTAACGCAGATTTTATCTGTCTTATCTATTTTAGGGTAAGCTCTACCGTTTTTCAGATACGACACAAACTTGTATTTTTTTAAAAGGGAACCATGGGTAATTTTTAGCTTATTAAATTGCTTCTTTTTTTCTGATTCCAAATATATGTTTATAGTTTCCTATCGTTATTTTCAACATCAAAAGTGACTACAGAAAAGGAAATCCTACAGGTAAAAATGATACAGCTTTATTTGAAATGAGCGTAGGGTGCTATGAAACAATTGCTCTTTCAAGTTGTCAAGTAATCATTGATTTTGCTTATTTTTTTGGATTACGGGATTTTTATCTCCGGATCCACGGACGAACTATCTAGAAAAGCTTTATAACAAATATTTTTCATAAAAATCAAAATTAGTAATCATTTGATAAGTCGGAGAAACAATTGTTCCACAGCACTCTACGTTTATTTTATGTAGTTTTGTAATTTCTACCTTCAACATCGAATTTTTTTAAAAAATGCCCATATTATTGGAAATAATTATAGAAAACTATATATATTTGGAATCACAAAAAAAGAAACAATTTAATAAGCTAAAAATTACCTATGTTCCCATTTAAAAAAATACAAGTTTGTGTTGTATCTGAAAAACGGTAAAACTTACTCTAAAATAAATAAGACAGATAAAATCTGCGTTAAAAACTGTATCAGAAGCAATGAGAATTTTTCCAATTTTTTTAAAAGTATGCAAGCTACAGAGCATCATCAAAATAGTGGAAAAGTCAAAAAACTTTAATAACGCAAAAACAAAAGAACATCGCGAGAATCTGATTCCACCGTTCGATTAGTCATAAAAAAGTAGTTTTAGGATGTGCCATCAGTTATTTTCTCCGATCACTGCTTATAGGTGTTTACCTTAAATACCATCGAAAATAAGACACCCTGTACATAGAATTACATGTCACGTAAACCAGTAATCATAATTGATTATCGATACCCAACACCCAAAAACTGTAACACACGCTAATATACCACGTATCAGATAATTTACAATAAATCGTATAACATTAATTGTTAAAGAACCGTAAAATTCGGACATTGTTGTTAATAGAAGTAGTACTTCCCCCTTTCATCATTAACATTCAAAGTTACCGACAGGTTCAAAGAAATACAAAAAATAAAAATAAAATGATTGTTTTATTTACAAAATATTGAACTAAAATCGTTAAATTTATAAACGTGGCTTCTTCGGCAGAGATCCAAATGCTGAAATTACCGTACCCTTTGTACCAGTAGCACTAGTAGTCAATGATGGTTGTACTAAACCAGCTGGTTTAATATTTTGTGATCCAATAGCATTCCCACTAGGTTGATCCCATTTACTCTTTCTCTTTTTCACATCATCATCTTGTTTCTTTGTTCCAGAAACAACTTCAACTTTTGATTTACGTTCCTTTTCACGTTTATCCATTTCAATTTTTTGTTCTTTTGCTAATTCTTCATAATACGATTCTGGTCCCCATTTTAATGGATCATAAATTGATGCTGGATAATTTGTACCTAATTCATTGATATCACAAAATTGTATTAATTTCTCATAAATACTTGGATTGCGGAAATCTTTCCGTCGTTGTATTACAGCATTCATATCTAATTGTTGATTTTTCATTTGTTCATACCATCTAGCTATTTTCTCTTGTAAATCAATTGAACAATAACCAGGTGGTTCAGGTGGTATTTGTACACCATCTTCGCTCATCGCTTCAGACATTTCCGACTTTATTATTGTATCATCGTTTTCTGTCAACATGATAACCTCATGTTGTGGTACATCATTATCATCAGCATCATTTTCATCATCTGTAGCAATCGTATCATCATGATATGATACTAATTTCGCTACTTTTGTTGTTACACGAACTAATGCAGGACTGACAGGACGTGATGAATTTGTTGACTTATTCTCTGGTGTATCTACCGGTGTTGCAATACTGTTTATGAGTGGATTTACAGGTTTTTCTTCAGGTGCTTCTTCTTCACCTTCTGAATCGGTGTAAGTTGCCGTTAAAGTTGCTAAAGCACTACCAGACATGTTAATTGAGGTTATGTCAACTGTATATAAATTCAACCACGTATAATAACTAAAATATTATTATTACAATTTAAATCATTTGTTCGATTCAAAATACAACAATTTAGTTGTTTATCTTTGATTTTATTCTGCAATTTTTGAATTTTTAATAATAACCACTATCTTGACAGCTGATAGTTGACGTGGGATGTGGTTAAAATCACAACAATATCGTTTTTATTAAAAATTTGTCTACATCTCACTAAACCTCTTCTACGATTAAAAAACTGATTAATAATTCTAAAAATTGCTGTTTATTTCAAAAAATTTCGATATAATTCACGATAAATTCAAAATAAACGAGACGTTTCTAGTTATTTTTGATTACTACCATTGGTCAAACTGAAGTTTTTTGACAACTGACAGTTCAACTAGAATATTAGGTTATGTCGAAGTTTATCATATGATGAATGGGACTCTTGGAAAAATGCGTGATTTAGAATTAGAAACTGAATCTGAGACTTCTGATGAATCAAATGATGATTGTGATGGTGATGTGTGTGCAGAGATTACAGAAATTTTCACAAAATGTCCACAAATTTGTCGAAAAACTATAGCTGCAAACAAATACATTTTACAAATGTCTGCAACTTTGTATGTTTTAAAACCATATACAACGCATACCTGTTTATAATTAATGTTGATAATTTTAGGGAATATGATCCAAATATTGCTGTAGCTTTATCTGATCATACATGTGAAATTTTCAATTTAAGCAATGAACAGTTAGCTAGAATTACCACGTTTTCAGAACATACAGAACCGATAGTTGAAGTAAAATTCGGTGAAAATAGTAATTTATTGTATACGGCATCAAATGATGGTAGTGTAAGATTATGGGATTTACGAACACCGAAAAAAAGTAAATTACAATTTACTGATACAACAAATCAGGCAGATAATCCGAAAAAATCGCTTACCAGTTTCGATATGTCATCCAACAATCGCTTATTAGCAGCTGGTACGAATCTGTTTGAAGGAGATGCTTTTATTCTATTTTGGGATTTAAGAAAGACTTCATTACTAGGTGGTTATTGGGAATCCCATACCGATGATATAACGCAAGTAAAGTAAAATAATAGAATTTTAAAAAAAAAGAATAAGTTTGATACGTATGTGATTTTAGGTGAAATTCCAACCGGAAGATTCGAATCAATTAATCTCAGGCTCTGTAGATGGTCTAATTAATATTTACGATTTATCACAAAGTGATGAAGATACCGCATTAGTTGATACGTTGAATACTGAATCATCTGTAGAGAAATTACAATGGCATGATAATATTATCAGTTGTATTACACATACGGCTGATGTACAATTATGGAGAATTGATGGTGCTGAACCATATACCCATCTACACCGATCCGATATTGCTAAAGGGATTATGGTAAATTAATTAACTAATTGTGTAATTTTTTAATAATTCGATTATTATAGCGAAAATCCGAAGATTTTGTTTATGTTGTGGATGTGCATCAAAGTAGCGAATTATTCGCGTTAGCCGGTTCAAATTACCATAATGGTGAATGTTTTCGTGGTATAGTTTTTGATGGGAAATCATCAAAACCGGCAATAGCATTTCCAGACAATTCACAAAGAGTTAGAAGTAGTTGGTTCAACAATCATGTAAGTTGTGTTTTGTTAGAAAAGATTGTATTCTACTGATGTGTGGTTTTTTTTAGAATAAATTATTGTTGACCGGTGGTGAGAAGGGTATTTTAGACGTTTGGACTGTGAATCTACCGCAATCTCAATCAATAAAACAACACAATTTATGATATTTTAACGGGTGTAAGTTAATAAAAAATCAAACAATTTTTTCAACATTTATATTTCTACCATTATCCCTCAAATTACATGTTAAAAATATATAAATTAATTCTAAACTACATATCAATTAAATCGGGAAATGATATTAGCAAAAAACGTGAATTAAAAGTGAAATTTTGTAATCATCTTTCGGGAAAAACAAAGTTTTCTAATAAAGCAAATGGCAACATGTTGAACAGAATATTTGTATGTTACAACCATACAAACACTCACACAACATACAAGAGCGCAAAATTATCCGAAAAATTAATAATAAATTCAAACATCAATAACGAAAATAAACAAATTTTTGTTTTAAAATAAAATCTATATATATGTATATGTGTAAAAAGAATTACTAAACCTAGAGAGATCTTTCCGATACAATCTCAACGAACAAAAAAAAAACAAGTCTACATTTCTTTTATTTCTATTTAAACAAAAAATTGTACTCAAATCAAAAATTCAATTCACCACCCATTTTTATATTCTAATCAATTTGAAATATTTATTAATAAAACGAAATGTGTGTGTGTGTGCAGTTAATTTCTAAAATTAATCAATTTTCCAAGTGCAGAAATCTATTTTGAAGCCAAAAACATTATCAACCTATCAAGAAAACAAAACAAAAAAAAGTTAAAATTCAACATTTTTGTTATTGTTTATTTTTGATAAATTAGCTACCTGAAATTTATCGTTTTCGCTGCTAATAGACGATTACATTCAGCCGTATCTGGTAATGGAAGTTGGACATATGGTGCTTCATTCTCTTGTTCAGTAAATTCGAAATGATGAATTCTTGCATTTACTTTGATATCACCAACTGGACCCTTTAAGGCGATATAACTAAGACTCAATGGTGTTAACGCTTTTGATTTCAATATTAACTGAAATTAATATCAAATTTTATTATAATTTTAATGGAATTTTAGTTATTTGTAAATCGGATACCTGATAGGTCATATCTCTTTCTGAGCTTTGTGTAGGATCTTTCTGGCTATCATTTATTCTAGCTTTAACGACCCATTGATTATTGAAAGCTGAAAATCTAGATGATTCATAGAAGAGACGATGAACGAATTCATCAGTACGATAAGGCTTCAATTGAATATCTATAAATAAAACACGATGATATTATATGAAGATTATTGTAAGAATTATTAAAATACCATTGAAGATAATCTTTTCATAACCCAATAGATCGAATATTGAATCGTATAATTTCCTCTTTTCAGCTTCTTGTTGATCTAAAATTTTCAATGTTTCCATTACTTCAGCACCTGAACGATGTGGATGTACACATTCCAATTCATGTTCACCACGTTCATGTACAGGACCACGCCATGGACAACCAATACGACTGTATTTACAACCTGAAATTCTATATCCGGAAGAGGGGAAGAAAAAAAAACCACCACCACCACCACAAAAATGAAAACAACAATTTAAAAAAAATAATTCATTAGAATTAAGAAAATTCACCGTTCTTCACATTCCTGTTCTTCATGTCGTTCTAATGAATTCCTTGGAAATTGTCCATTACAATATTGACATTCTGATGGTAATTCAGAGACAGCATTTTCAACAGCCAAATTACGAGTTGCTGATGTTTTACTAATTTCAACACGACAACTTGGACATGTTGCTGTTTCATCACGTAGACGTGCATCAGCGAGGACATGAGTGAAACATCCAGCACACATCAAATGACCATTGCTGCACTGTAAGATAATTAAATGAAACAATTTGTCTCAACTATTGTAGTTTAATTTTTTATTTTTTTTTTTAGATTTCAATAAATATCACAAATAGAAAAATAGTTAAGTAAACAGTTTACTCTTTTTTGTTTTTGTTTTGGTTTGTTTGTTTTTTAATAGTTGCTGAAGACACTTACCAGTCCTCTTCATAGCCTGGAACTAACATAAATCTGATAAGTATTGTTTAGGATTGTTGTAATTGTGGGGAAACAAAAATCACGACCCTTAATAACGGAATTATTTGTTATTTGAGGTCTGTATTGTAATGATTCGTTAATATTTAATAGAAATATAACGAACCACTTTAACATTACCTTTTACCACACAATATTTGAGAAACCTTTAATGTTTGCAACAATAACAAAAAAATATATATATATAAAGAGAGGAATATGGGGAAAATTATGAAAAATGAAGTGGAAAAACATTGAAAAATGCAAACAGTTTGTAAATTTAAAGAAAAAAAAACAAAATTTTGTGATACTGAAATGTAATTTTTGTAGATTTGGTGATGTTTCCAGTTGAAGAACAGCCTTGATATGGTGGTTTTTAGGTCATTTACTCACCTACCTCTCACTTTATTTCTTTAATAAATACAACCATTGCATAATCGGTGATTTTACCATAAAATTTTCGTTCGTCTTTTTTGCTATTGATTTTTATTATTTAAAAAAAAAGAAGAAAAAACAAACGACAACAACAAAAAGGATAGGAAATAAGGGAGAAATAAATGCTATTTCTAAATATGAATAATGACTAAAATATAAATTATTTAATATCGTTTATTTCAATTTATTAAAGAAAAATGACTGTTATAAAAATAATGTGCAATAACTAATTATCAGTATCACAACTTTAACAAATATATATATTTTTTTTTAATTAAAAAAAATACAATCCAGAAATATTTAGTTTAAATTACACAACTTATCTATCCTACAATCTTATTAATTCCATGTAATTTTTGTTTGTAAAAGAAAAAAAGAAAACTGTATACACAATAAATACATGAATAAACCGTAAATATAACAACAAAAGGGAAAATGGATAAAGGAAATATCAGGAATTCATGGTCAAAATTGGGCAGGATTAGATCTAGAATCCTCCCTAGGACTGTTTTTGTTAGTTCTTTTTTTGGGATGAATTGCGCTACATTTAGCAATACATTTTAAGAGAGGACTCCAGATCTTATTTTAATCAATACTCGAATATAAACCGGAAATGAGCGATTCTCATCTGTTTGCTTTATTTTTTTGTAAAATTTTATTGATTTTTTTATGTAATATTTGCTGTAATGATTTCTAAAAACAACAACAAAACAAAACCTAAATGGAACAGGAATGGACTTACCTGGTAAACGGCAGCTCTGGGCAGGTCCAGACATACTGCGCAGCACAAAATTCCACCAAGACGTTCTTCTAATTTATGTTTTTTATCATCTAAATTATGATTATTTGTTTTACGACGTTTTATTTCCGGTTCTAAAAAATCAACATCAGAACGTTTTTCTGTTGTTGTTGTTGTTGTTGTACTTTCTGTTGGTTCAGCTGTTGTTGATTCACTACTAGATGTAGCCGCCTCTGATTCCGACATTGTTATTTTGTTTTTTTTTTCCGATGATTTGACGTTTATTTTATGGAATTTTCTCAACGGAAATTACCCGAATTTCGTCAGAAATGTACCGATTTGATAACAGAAATGTTTAAGGAAGCCCCCTCAAAAAAATTACAACACTAACCCAGCTGAGTTTTGGTTATAACCTCCCTCTCTACGTCTCTTTTTCTCGTTCTATCTCTCTTACACCTCTACAAAAATAATTTGTAAACAGATACACACAAATACACGCGCAGGTTACAAGGCCGACGACAATGCACCAAACACAATTTAGCCCAAAAACCAGAAAACAGCTGACGTGACTGATTTTAGTCGATTTGACATGTCCGATATCCCCACTATTGAAAATTACGTGTATTTATTTACTCACACATAGAAAACGATGAATTTTGATTGGTTGGGTGTGACATTGTTTAGAAGTGGTGAGGTGGGGGTTTCAGATCAGCTGTTTTGCGCCGCAGCCAAAACAAAGAATAATCGGAAGCATGTCTACTTTGATTTGAAAATATTCAATTATTTATTTAACTTATTGTTATTAACAATAAATTTTTAAACTATTCTCAAAATTGTTATAATTATGACAATAATAGAGACATCTAGTATTGTTGGCATTAAGCCAAAATCTCTATAGAAGGGTTAGATTAATGTAAATAGAGAGCTATGGAATTTCCTATTTTAGGAACGTTTACATTTTTTTTCGAAAATAAAAACGACTTTATTTATAACTCACTAAACAATTTATTCTAATTTTAAACATCCTGAACAGTTTTATAATGAAAAAATGACAAATATATCAGTTGTAACGAAATTTTAGGAATGTTATAGGCGAGTTTCGTTATAACAGAATAATTCAAATTCTTGGTTTTGTTATACAAATATTTGTGGAAAATACGGCATTTCAAACTTCCGATTATTGAGCGATTATTTTAAAATCCAAGGTTATAGAAACAGGAAATGCGTAAGAGCCAGGACTGGCGCTGTTAGGTGAGGCGCCATTGTGCACACAAATTTTCGGCGCCCTTAATTGATGTTATCTCAAAATAAAATCTTTTGTTACAACAGTACCACGATAATTACTTTTTGTGAAGGACAAAAACTTACACTACATGAATTATTAACTAGAAACAATAAAAATTCTACCCAATTTTGATATAATTTGAAACGTAATTTGGCCCCTCTGTTTAATTGGCGGCCTTGTGCGATGCACAACCATTTGCGCCTGGCCTGGTGAAGGCGTTAAATCACTGCTTGTAATTCTGGCAGCAATTTTAAATTCCAAACGGATTAAATCAAAAATTAAAAGCTTCAAACTCAAAGTACATACATTTCTAAGTACATGTTGTATAATCAGATAAACAAAAGATGACGATAATTGTTTACATAACTACGGCAAAGAACAGAATTGGACTTAGGGGGGTTAAACTGTAGTGTTAGATAATAAGGGGTGACATCCAATGTTTTCTAACGTATGTTAGATTTTTTTGCCAATTTTTCAAAAGTAAACCCTTATCAAAACAGTCCATGCAGTTACTTTAATTTATTGAGGTAGTCTTATGAACTTCTAAATCCATTTTATTAACGGCTATACATTTCATTCAAAGACTCTATTCAAATCCAAACAAGAATGTCCAATGAGTTTGCCCAAAAACTGCAAATTTAGCACTAATTTCACCAAAGATTCTGATTAAAAACAGTGAATTTTGCACTAATTTAATCAAAATAAGTCAGACTTTGCAAAGATTCAATTCAAAATCGGTAAACTTCGTGTTGATTTTAACAAATCAAGCAAGAACTTCCAAAGATTATACACAAAACTTGATAATTTTGAACCAGATTTAGCAAAAACGGCTAGAATTTTCAAAAATAGGCGATAAATGCCAAAAACTGTGATCATAAATGGCAAACTTCGCACTCAAAAAATATTGAAGGAGAAGGATAATGGACACAACCATGGTCATCGTGAATGGTGTGATAACACTATTAAGAACACCACTAGGCCTAATAAGTGACTATTAGCCCCTGGCGTTATATTCCAAGAGGCGGCATATTGCCATTAGGAAAAGTCATCTATAATACGAAAATCTTGCAATCAATTAATTTCTAGGCAGCAATGCCGGTATACAAGAATCAAGAATTAGCCCCCAGTGTTAGTTTGTAGACATCCGGCATTGGCGAAGTGAATGCTCTTGCTGTTCTAAATTAAAGTTGTATAACTTTTTGTACGTCTTACATTTCTGATCTAATTCAAATGACTCAATCAACTCACTTTTTGCATTTATTTCAACAATGTTCAATTTTCAATTGATCATTTCGTTATAAACCAGTTCTATTGTATCTGTTATATTAACTTATATAACAAAGTTTTTGTCAAAAATGCTGCTTTTGAACTTTTTTGCAAACTCCAAAGATTAATTAGCCAACAAATAAATAAATAATTTACCAATAACTATGTACAGGGTGGTCCATTTTCGATGGTATTTAAGGTAAACTCCTATAAGCAGTTATCGTACAAAATAACTGATGACACATTCTCGTGCTACTTTTTTATGACTAATCAGATGGTGGAATCAGATTCCTGTGATGTTCTTTTGTTTTCGAGTTATTAAAGTTTTTTGACTTTTCCACTATTTTGAAAATGCTCTGTATCTTGCATACTTTTAAAAAAATTAGAAAAACTCTCATTGCTTCTGATACAGTTTTTAACGCAGATTTTATCTGTCTTATCTATTTTAGAGTAAGCCTTACCGTTTTTCAGATACGACACAAACTTGTATTTTTTTAAATGAGAACTATAGGTAATTTTTAGCTCAATGAATTACTATTTTTTTTCTGATTCCAAATATATATAGTTTGCTATAGTTATTTTCAATAATATGGGCATTTTTTAAAGAAATTCGATGTTGAAGGTAGAAATTACAAAACTACATAAAATAAACGTAGAGTGCTGTGGAACAATCGTTTCTCCGACTTGTCAAATGATTACTAATTTTGATTTTTTGCAATAATTATTGCATTTTTTACACAAAATTTATAAAAAATGTTTATTATAAAGCTTTTCTAGATAGTTCGTATGTGGATCCGGAGATAAATAGAACCGTAATCCAAAAAAATAAGCAAAATCAATGATTATTTGACAATTTGAAATAGCAATTGTTTCATAGCACCCTACGTTCATTTCAAACACAGCTGTATCATTTTTACCTGTAGGATTTCCTTTTCTGTAGTGACTTTTGATGTTGAAAATAACTATAGCAAACCACATATTTTTGGAATCAGAACAAAATAGGAAATCTAGGGAACTATGAATTAACTATAGTTCCCATTTAAAAAAATACAAGTTTGTGTTATATCTCAAAAGTGGTAAAATCTACTCAAAAATGAAAAACGCAGTTGAAATCTGCATTAAAAACTGTATTAGAACTAATTAAAATTGTTCCTATTTTTTCCAAAGCATACGAGATATAAAGCATTTTCAAAATAGTGGAAAATTAAAAAAAGTTGAATAACTCGAAAACAAAATAACATCGCGAAAATCTGACGACACCATCTGATTACTCATAAAAAAGTAGCACGAGAATGTGCCATCAGTTATATTGTCCGGTCACTGCTTATAGGAGTTTACCTTAAATACCACCGAAAATGGACCACCCTGTACAGATTTATTTTTATTTTTGTTTGAATACGTTTAGAATAGTAACATTTGAACAAAACAAACAAATAAATATTGAATTCAGACAAATATTTTTTAGATAAAGTTATTTGACCTTTGTATAGCTTATAATTTCCCAATTCATTACGTGATAACAATATAAACGAAAGTAACAATTTTGAAAAAGCAATAATATAAACAAAACAATGTTATCATTGTTCTGATAATAATAAAAAAATAATAATAAACAGATTTATCAGACGTGTACAGTAGTACGTAATAATGAGATAATTTGCAAGAACAAATTAAATTTGATAACGTCACTATGGGATTACTATACAAATAATCAGCTGGAAAAAGGGTTTTTCCTCCTGTAAAATTATATTAATATGATTATTTGTTTTAGGTGTTTCATTATTCTCTATTGGTTCGTTTATTCATATTAAATCAACAAAATTTTAATTGTTTTCATTCAAATTTAGCGCTTATTTCGAAATTTGTGTGATAGCTGGTGTCATCTATCGAGTATTAGCATTATAGTTTGGTTGTCTCTTTCTCACTCATGTACAGCTGTTTTGAACACGTGTAACCAACAAGTTGTAATTGCTCAGTCGATAAATCGTAATTTTCGTCATTAATATAGCCTATTCCATACAAATTGAATCATGTTTTATAAAAATAATAAACTATTATTTATTTAAATTATAATTTAATACGATTTTTGGAATATTTATAGAATTTGGTGGTAATTCGTTGTAAAATTGTAAATTTTAATTTGTGATTGTATGAAAACCAAGACAAAGAAATCCGATTTCAGTTGTTTGTGTATGGTCTATGTGGTATTGAGCATGACAGGTCACGCACGTCGTGCCATTCACGTCCAATTTTGTGCTTCTTTATTGTGACATTTCCTTTCTATATTTCTGATGTTTGTCTAAATATTTTTGATTTAAATTAACAAATTTTTTATTTTTATTTTTGGACTTATTTAAAGTGTGAACAGTTACAACAATACATTGAACAATTTCTAAATTGAAATTAATTGACAATGAGCGATGACGATCGTGATATTGATGTGGAAAGTGATGTATGTGTTGTATAGAGAGAGATTTACTGTTTTGTATACATAAACATCACATGGATCAATATCAAAACCAATTTGATTCATATGAATTTGTTTACGTTTTTGCAACATTTTATTTTATTGTTTTTGTTTTTATTTTTAGGAAGGTGATGATTCCGATTCCCGCCAACCAACACCCAGACAATCATCTGGGAGCCAGTATTATTCCCAGGTAACAAACAATTTTGTTAAAAATCACTCTGGTTTTGTTGATTAAGATTTTGTATGTTTGTAGGCTGAAAAACGGGCACACCACAACGCATTGGAGAGAAAACGTCGCGACCACATAAAGGACAGTTTTAGTAGTTTACGTGATTCAGTCCCTGCACTTAATGGAGAAAAAGTACAACAAACCTTTTTTTTTTAATAAATATTAACACAAAACGAAAATTTTGTAATTTATTTTTATATTTTTAAGGCCAGTAGGGCGCAAATATTAAAAAAAGCAGCTGAATATATAATGTTTATGAGAAAGAAAAATCATTCCCATCAACAAGATATTGAAGATTTGAAACGACAAAATACATTATTAGAAGCTCAAAGTATGTTTTTCTGTAAATTTTCAAAAACAATTTCAGAGACAAACTTGTATTAATTGTTATTATTATTTTAGTTCGTACATTGGAAAAAGCAAAAACCACAGGTTCATTTGGTATGGAAACACCTGATAGTAAAGATTCAAATTATAATGAAAGTGAATCGGATACATCAGATATGGAAGGATCTGTACAACAAAGGAGGCCGAAGAAATTAAAAGTTGGCTCGTATCATTAGCGTATTTGAATAATTTCATCGTGAAAATCGTAAGATTTCTATCTTTTGTTTTATTAATTCATTGATTAATCAAAAGGGAAAAATTCTAGTCTGAAGACGAATTTATTGATAAGAAGTTTTATGTGTGAGATTTAATAATAATAATAAAAAAAAAATAAAAATAAACTAAACACAAAAACACCCAGATTCTTCTGTAATAAACACAAAAATGCGGTGAAACCGTCCGCATCTTTTCGTCAGTACAATTTAGTAGTTTATATAATAATTAGGAAAAACAAATCATAAATGTCGATTGTTTTTTTGTATATTATTTAGTTTGCAATGATTTCTTTTCTAGAAAACGGAAAAAAAGAAGGAATATTGTCTCTTCAGATAATTTCACAAATATGTTGTTGTGTATAAAAGAAGTACCTTTTCTTTACTTATTGTTTGTAGTTCTATTACAAACTTATATTTTGTTTATATATTTAAATGTAAGTTTATTAAATTAATAAATTCAATAATGTACAATTTTCGTATTGTTAATGATAATATTGATAACATCGCCAAGTAGTAAAAGATATCTGCTTCCATATTCAAATAACTCCATCTTTCGCGTAGTAGCAGAATTAGAATTCGCTATAAATAGCAGATTTGAAGCCAAGATAAAAGTTCCCCGAAAGCGAGAAGTTTTGTTCTGTTTTCATTTCCATTAAACTTTATACAGTCTAAGCACACTTCGTCATATAACCAGAGTCGATATTTCAAAAATTAATTTCATTTCCGAGTAAAAGTTGGTTATTTGATACAAAAAG